>LPNX010011757.1:74020-164411 GCA_001517045.1 Pseudotsuga menziesii | reverse complement strand
TGATTGGGTCATTGATGTACCTGACGAACACGAGACCAGATATCTGCTTTGCTGAGAACACCTTGAGCCAGTACCTGACAGATCCGAGAAGTGTTCACTTGACTACTGCAAAGCATATTCTAAGGTACCTGAAGGGTACAATTGATTATGGGCTCAAGCACAATGCGAATTAGAAGATTAACCTAGAAGATTATGTTGATTCAGATTGGGCAGGCAGTGCCATCGACAGGAAGAGTACTTTGGGATGTTGCTTCAGTATGGGATCAGGTGTGATCTCTTGGTTTAGCAGGAAGCAATTCTGTGTGGCACTGAGTATGGCTGAAGTAGAGTATGTCGCAGCTTGTTCAGCTAGTTGTGAGGCAGTATGGCTGCGAAAGCTACTGTCTGATATATTTGATCTCCAGTTAGATGCTACTTGTATACATTGTGACAACCAGAGTTGCGTGAAGTTGTCAGAGAATCTAGTGTTTCATGACAAGTCGAAGCATATCAAGATCAAGTATCACTATATCAGGGATATGGTGCAGAGAGGAGCAGTGAAGCTCCTGTATGTTACGACGGAGGAACAGATAGCTGATGTATTGACGAAGCCATTGGCTAGGCTGAAGTTCGAGTACTTCAGAGAGAGACTTGGTGTTCTCCAGGTCGAGGCTTCCTCCCAGAGAAAGTGATGAGACCCATAGCCATTCTGACATGGTGAGAGGATTGGTTCCTTCCATGGTCAGATATAAGGGCTGTGCCATTCTGTCATGGTGAGAGGATTGGTTCCTTCCATGTCAGATATGAGTGCTGAGATCCATAGCCATTCTGATGAGTAGGTCAGATATAAGGGCTGAGCCATTCTGTCATGATGGTAGGGTTGCTCCCTTCCATGTCAGATATGAGTGCTGGCCATTCTGTCGAGCAGGACAGATGTAAGAGCAATTGCCATTCTAGGAATGGAGGCACCTGGTCAGTTACCAGGAACACTCAGTGTAAGAACTGAGTAGCCATTTTGATGTGATAGAGAGATGTGTTCCCACTTGATCAGATGTAAGGGTTGAACCATTCTGTTCATGGCTAAAGGATTAAGTTCCTTCCATGTCAGATGTGAGTGTTGGCCATTTCGACGAGCAGGTCGGATGTAAGGGCAACTGCCATTCTCTAGGAGAATGGAGGCGCCTGGTCAGTTACCAGGTAGCTCAGTCGAGGAGGACTGGGGGCCATTCTGATATGATTGCTGGGATGTGTTCCCCTCATGATTAGATATGAGTGCATGCCCTTCCATCATTGTGAGCAGGATGTGTTCCCGCCTGGATGGATGTAAGTGCTGAGCCTTGTCACAGATGATAGTAGGTGTGTCCTATCATGCTGGTGACTGTAAGTGCTGTGCCATTTCATAGATGATAGTAGGTGTGTCCTATCATGCTGATGACTATAAGTGCAGTGCCTTTTCACAGATGGTAGTAGGTGTGTCCTACCATGCTGGTGATTGTAAGTGCAGAGCCTTTCCACAGATGGTAGTAGGTGTGTCCTACCATGCTGGTGGATGTGAGCGCTGTGCCTTTCCACAGATGATAGTAGGTGTGTTCTATCATGCTGGTGGTTGTAAGTGCTGAGCCATTTCACAGATGATAGTAGGTGTGTCCTATCATGCTGGTGAATGTGAGTGCTGGGCCTTTCTGATGGGATTGTAGTTTACTACATGATCAGATGTGAGTGATGGGCGTGCCTTTCTGACGAGCAGGTCAGATGTAAGTGCTGGGCGAAGACCCACATGAGGGTAGGCCTACAACCAGCATGAAAAATGGCTGGCTCTGTAGAACTTCCTATGACGAGAAGAATCATGAGATAGCACCAGTGTTGATCCAGATCGAGTGATGATCCAGATCCAGTAATGATGATCCAGCAGTGATGATCCAGATCCAGTCCAATGATGTTGATCCAGATCGAGAGATGATCCAGATCCAGTTATGATGTTTTATGTTGATCTAGATCGAGAGATGATCCAGATCCAGTTATGATGTTTTATGTTGATCCAGATCGAGAGATGATCCAGATCCAGTGATGATGTTCTATGTTGATCCAGATCAAGAGATGATCTAGATCCAGTGAAGATGACTTGAAGACGAAGATGACTTGAATACGAGATGATCCAGCTGATACAGAGAAGAAGACCAGTGCTGAAAATTGTGTCGAAAGAATACCTTCCTAGTTAAGAGGGAGTGTTGATGTATATGTAACTTTGGAATGTATTCTTCTATGTATCTTATGTATTGTAACCCGATGTTTATTCCGGGATGTTTCTATTATGTATTTGAGTCATGTGATCATGCCCCGATGTTCCGATCGGGAGGATTAATAATGTAATCAAGTCATATCAAGTCATTAGGTAAGTCCCCACAGTTTCGGGGCACTTGAGTTATTATACACTAATTAAGGTGTAGGCTCGAGTAAGTAATTGTTAGTTGGGTCGACATGATTGAGTGCACTTCAAGTCAACGGAAGAATATAAATAGAGAGTGAGAGACTCTCTATTTATCACTGGTGAAATACATCACTTGCTCTCTCAAGTGTGGCGCACTTTTGGAGAAGAAAATTTTGGGCCTAGACAGAAGATAGAAGACTACTGTTGTTTTGGGAGATCTCTTACTGTTTTGGTGCTGATTCTATCTTAGAGGAAGTTGCGGGGTTTTCTCCTTTATGGTTTCCCCGAGGAAAATCTCTTTGTGTCTCTTGTCTCTTGTGATGTGCTTATGTTTATTGTTGTGCTTGTTATTCTCTCAGTGAATAGATCCTAAGATCATAATGCTAGCTTAATGTGATGAAAAACTAACACATTTATCATAGATACATTCCTTCATTCGAAATAATAAGCATTACCATGGCACATATTAAAATAGAGTGGAAATGGTCATTGTTTGCTCATTAAAAGTCATCTTGACATACAACTCTTGGGAATTTCAACTTGAAACTTTCTGAGAATGAAGAACAGAGAATATTGAACTGATTCCAATCATAAATTGACAATGAAAGGCTCTCCCAATTCGAAATCATCAGCATTACAATGGTTCACAACAAGATAGTGGGGAAATGACACTATTTCTTCATTTTTCAACATTTTTACATGAATTCTTTTGGGTATTTCAACCTGAGAGTCTTCTAAACATGAAATACAGAGAATATACATTAGAACATAAGATAATGAGCATTAGAATCTTCCCCAAAGAGATCAATAGCTCACCCAAAGTGCAATCCCTCTATTGGCATGAATATGGTGTGAAAACTGGAAATAGTTGAGAGAGAGTGCTGCAATAGAAGAATCCATATTCTTTTCTGTAGCTTACACCTGCAAATAAGACTCCATTAAAGCTCAATGAAAGACCCAAGTGACATTTCCAAACACCAACTAGGATGGGAATCTTTCACTCTCGAAATTGGCTTAAGCAAGAAAACTAGTCATCCACTAGCTCTCACAATTCACAAATGACAATTTCACAAATGAGCAAAAGATTCTTCTCATGGATGATCCCTGTATTTTATAAACATTATTGGTATTCTAAGTTCCAAATCCATCCATAAACCAAAGCCAAGTCGAATTGGTGTGGCTGCTCATGCTATGCCATGTGGCCTCTCTCTTCACATTTCCTCTTCTCCCAAATTTGTGTAGGAGCCTCTTGGCCTTCTCCAACTCCCAATTTCGACCTCCAAGATGCTCTATTCAGGACTGACATGTCAGTATGTCAGTATGTTGGCCTTCAGATCTGACTTGGGTCATAACTGTCATAGAATCTCCATCATTGGTGTCATAGCTGTCATAAATGTAAGGGGAATCTAGCCAAGTGTCCATGAAACTCCCATTTGGCTCTTCCTCTCCCATGTAAGTTACAATTCATCCCAAATTCGACCTATGAAGTATATGGACAAATATATTAGCCTTATAATCCATCCAAAAACATTAAGCTTCCCATATATTCGAATTTGCAAGAGAAAGATACCATTTAACATAGGAATTCTAGCTAGTTTGGGCCCCATAGTCTCCATGTGTCTCCATGCTCTATTGCCACTTCCATTAAATTCTCTTGTATTTATTTAATAAGATCAATTATTAAATATTTATCTCTTTATAATGTCTAAACATCATTTATTATTTCCTTATTCCAAATCTCAAAGCTTCCACCCCCAACCTAGGAAACTAGTGATTTTCCTCCTTGGCAATTATTTGACGTTTAGCATCCATTTGACAACTTTCATGAATATGGAAAATGTGATTTGACCATTGTGACTCAATACCAAGTTTGGGACATTACACATAATTGATAATTAATATATATGGATAACTCACAGCATGTTGTTGGTAGCTAATGCAATCATAATTGGTACTTAATATATGGATAACTCACAAAGAAAAACAAGTTATCACAATCTACTGTGTAATTACAGCAGTAAGTTACTGACATTTAAATCTATCAATATTTACTGATCATAAATTAAATAGTTGTATTACTAATAAACCTACAACCCAAACAAATAAATTATTGTAACAAACAAGTTCAATACTACTAACTTTGACTGTCCAAGCACATTCGTACTAACTTGACTGTCCAAGCACATTCTTGAAACTAACTGGGTCAATTTTGGCTAAATTGATTCCATTTTGTCAAGGCATTCCACCTAGTTTTGTAAATTTCAAAAACAGGTGTTCCCTAGACTGCTAATTTGAGTATCACACACAAATTCTTGCAAGAAAATAAGGCAATGTCTCAACTTTGAACGAATTTTAAAGCTTACGTAGACTTGAACAAACTGTGGCAGTCTCTCGTATTTAGAACGATCTGTCAAAGTTTTCGGGAAATCGGATCCATTTTGTTTAGGCAATCCACCTAATTTTGTAAATTTCAAAACAAATGTTGTCTGACACTGGTAATTTCACGGCCACACGCAAATTCTTGAAAGAAAAGAGGGCGATGTCTCAAATTTGAACGATTCTTTAAAGCTTTTGCTGAATGATCTCCATTCTTACAAAACTCCACTGATTATGTCTGATGCGATGACCGAAAAGCTACAACACGAGGAGCCGAGTCGAAGTTGCCGCTAACTATTAAGAATAAGCAACCAATCCAAAATTACCTTACAATTATGGACAAACTCGTCTTCTTCCCGCAGTAAAGTAAGACAGCTCCACTAATTTGACTGCAAATGTACGACCCTCTAAATTCTTGTCCGTTCTCGTTGCTGTTTCTGCCAAAATTAAGCTGAGTTCAGAGTGCTGTATCATTCAACTTTTTTCCATATTGAAGAAAGACCAGCCAGTTCCACAGCTGATGTGCCAGCGCGATATTCCACTGTCTTGTTTCGGGATCTGGCAAAATCGCATGTAAATATTATAACGCCATATATACTCTGATCACCAAACCCTCGACCCTACGGCGGCCGTTTCACTGATCTTTTGCAAACAAATCCTTACTCCATGGAATATGGCCGGTTTCACTTTTTCAAGCGATAATATTCTACTTATTTGAGTCCTCGCGAAAGATTTATAATTTTTTTTTAATTCCAAAGATTTTGAATAAAATTATGGCATATTCTCCCAGAAACACTTTGCAGTAACATTTTGACAAACTCTTTACTTTCACAAATTTCGGCTGCTATAACCGACAAATTTCATATTTCCACTACAAAATAGGATGTATCTCAGCATCCCCATAAAATATTGTCGAACTTTATCGAAAATTCGAACGAATAAAACTAACCAGCAGATTTCAACATCGTATATAAATTCCTGACAATATAGGAAATGACCAGAATATATTAAAATTTCACAAAACTTCATTTTCATCCACGCGATGCACAGTCATGGCCAATTAACCTGCAACACCACATTCATTTGTAGATAATGTTTAAATTTTCAATATTTTCGAACAAGAAATAATTAACCGATCACGTTCGATCACGTTATCTCCTTTTCTTTGGAAATATATGGAAAATCACTTTCACGGAAAAACTTCAAACAAATTCCATAAATATCTCTGCACAAGGAAATGTGTGCGACCAAAGCAGGCAACGTCTCCGTTTTATTTAAAAATTCATACAATGACTTTCAAATATACTCCGTGAAGACAAAATTCGTACCTTATTCCGTTTGTGACCGTAGTCGTCCAGATGCAGAGCAGGACACCATGCGTCGCCATAGCCAGAGCACCAAACAGTTCAATTACGAGAAAAGTAATCTAGGATAAACTTTAAGGAAAAATCCCCATCAAAATGACAGGTCGCGGAATCCGGTTGTGCAGATGCACGAGCAAAATTTTGGGGGGCCCATGGTTGATGTTAGCTGTCGCACTTGAAGATTGGAACTTTGAGGGGCCCAGGGTTGATGTTAGCTGTCGCACTTGAAGACTTCAAAATAAAAGATGTAAATACATTGAAGATAAAATGTTTACGAATAAAAGATGTTACTGCATTGCAGATTAGGTTGAAGCGCACGATTTTTTTCAGACGAAAAACAGCTGTTCTTTGTTAGTATTTATTATGAATCAAACGTAACTGTTATATCACAATATAAGCAATATCAAATACTTAGCATATTCAGTGGGGCTTATGTCTGTATAAGTGCTAATTAAGAAATAGTTGGCCACAATAAAGGTATATGGCTATATCAAAGATTCAAACAGTGAGACACAAGATAGTATTAAATAACAAAACTAGCAGACTCAATATCTTACTAACTCGTGCCTGACCTCCAAAGATGACTAAAGGGAATACAAGAGTATCCAGGGAAGCGCTCATGGGAATGTGCAGATACCAATATCTCTGAGGAGAAACAAAGTCAAACTCAGACATCCAAAAGATGTAAATTACTCAGCCATCCATACTCAAGAGTAGTACCAAAAGGTAAAGGAGTAGGAGGAAGCTAACAAGATTAAAAAAACTAAAGCAAACCATTCCCAATAATTTCACCTTCATAGAATTTAGTGAAACTCAAATGGCCAGTGGCCATGAAGAGCACTTCCTTGGATAAGCCATCTGCCCTCTCGTTGTATTCTCTGTAGACATGAAGAAAGTCAAGAGTGAGAAAGTACGATTTCAGTTCTCTAATATTGTGACACCATTCATCCAAGTTGAGAACTAAGAGTGCTGCCCTCTCTTTGACCCAGTTAATAATAGCAGATGAGTCCCCATATACGTCAAGCGAAGGTATGCCAAGTTCCTTTGCAAAATATAGCAGCACCCATAAAGCCAGGAGTTCAAATCTGGTGTTTGTACTAAGGCCACACCCTATCTTAATGCAGAAAAAATGATCTTGACTGATCATCAGATGTATGCCAACGCCTCCAAACAAATTTGTTGCAACCCCATCGAAAAAATCACATGGATAAGCTATAACAAGAGCCAAGCCAATGCATCTCTGCTTAGATTTGCTTTTGATGATTACAAGGTAAGTGTGCAGCTATTCCACAATATTGTGACAAAGGAATCTTATATCAGGAGGTTTATCTTCAAAAGTTAGGCTGTCCCTGGTGAGCCACAAGTTCCAAATAATGAAGAAAGGTAAGTAGAGAAATTTATTTTCTCTATTGAACCAGTTTTCCATATTTTCCAAAAAGGAAGGCTCATTCCAATTTACCACAATGTGAAGAATCATGTTGAGACTATTGGTAATATCCCGAGTGAAAGAGCATACAAAGAATAGATGGTTTACAGATTCCTCACCATTTCTACATAGGTAGCATCTGTTGGGCCCAACCCAACCTCTCTTAATTAAATAATTCCATTAAAATAGATGTGGTTCTATGTATGATTTACAATTTTGAACTATAGTTAATAACAAAATATATTTTTATGGTCCAGATGTTTCCCCTCAGACCCTCCAAAAAAATGGAAGTTTTAAGAATAACAAAGGTGAATGAGAATGAGGAGGAGGGCTCTCCTGAGGTACGAAGGGGAGGAGGTTTTGGAATGTTCAAACTCAACTTCTTGCTTGGTGGTGGAATTCTAATTCAAATTAAGATCGTATGGCGACAACAAAGCATAGCCTAAAGGATATGCTCGTTTCATATTCATAATCAGATTGCATATGCAGATTACAATTGAAAATGGAAAAGTAAAACGTATATATGCAAGTATCGTCTGTAATGTCTTCAGGTGTAAACTATTGCTTATTTCCTATTCAGGGGAATGGTGCTAATTATGTCAAACTGCAGCATAGGTAAGGTGTATTTCGGCCAGGTATTTATCACGTATTTATCCGATTTTCCATACTCATCCAAGTAAAACAAATCAATTTTAAAGGCACATCACATGTCTAGATTCATGAAAGAGCACTAACAGGAGAAACAACGAGCAATCACAAAGTATTGTGTTCATAGGCCAGCGTAGCTGTGACCATACCTATAGCTTTGTTGAACATCCACAACCGAGAATCCTTAATCTCCTTAAGTCTAATACATCCATGCGTTAATCCGTTTACATAATCAATCCACTACTCCTTCCAACTGCCACCTAATTCCAAATCCTCTGCTGATAACCAATATGACTGAGAGGTTGAACCAACCCCCAAGTTACAGGCTTGATTGAGAGTAGTAATGCCAAAGTCTGTTAGATAATCCCTAAGGTCCTCCGAGAGAACAAAGGAGGAGTTCAGGCCAATAATAAGGTCAACACCCAGCCTGATTATTTTTCCACCTCCAACCTTCCATCCCAATTGCATAGTGATCCAAGAAACTGATATGATGAAGCCATTCCAGATGTATGATGAACCTTATACTGAAAAATCTTGATGTCGTAGCTAGCCCTCCACAGACAGATCTTTTAGATATTTGTGTCTAATAATATGGCTCCATATACCCTCACCATTAAGATCCATCCAACAACTTTTCATTCTGAAAGACATATTGAACCATTCTAGATTCTTAATGTTCACCCACCATACTCATAGGGTTTAGAAATGGCATGCCAATCAACTAAGTGCATCTTGTGTTTCCCACCCACATTTCCCTAGGAGAAAATTAAAAATGGTGCACCTCAGGCAATGTAATATGGATTTGGGGATCCTAGCTAAGGCAAACCAATACACTGCTAAAATTTTAAAGACATGAAAAAAGAGAAAATTGATTGAAATACAAATAAAATATTGAATGGACAATGTAGATCGAGTGAATGAGATCAAAATCTCAAATCAATTAAAGTTTAACTTCTCATAATCATGATAAATGGGTAATAGATATTATTAATATATATTTAATTTAATTTAATTTGGAATATAAATCTAGGTAAAGTAATTATTGAATGTTCATAAACACAATCAACTATTTAGCTTTGTAAATATAACAAAGACTAAAATATATAATTTTATATCCATTATTCATACAAATTGTTAGAATTAATATAAGTACAAAATAAATACTATTTAATAAAAAACAAAAACTCATATGATAAAACAAAAAAAAATTGTTACTCGTCTCTTTAATCATCCGTTAACTAAAGCTTATTTAAATCTTAATCAAGATGAATTTAAGCATAACAAGATATGACAACCATGAAATGAATACTTGATGTACACTTGTTACACTTGGGTTAATCTTGATACACTTGTAAGTCCAAACTCTGAGATCATATTCAAATCTCTATGGATATAATTAAAACTAAGGTATTATTAATATATACTTATTTAATTTTTATTTAGAATATATTAAATATATAAAGAGGAAAAAATGTCTACCTTAATTTTTTTTCCTCCAAAAAAATTTGCAATTTATTTTATTAAAAATAACCAGAATACAAAATAGAGCTGTCACCTTCGGGTATTTTTTCAATCATAAAGGACACTTGCTTTGATACCATTCCTCGTTCCATAGATATATTGTTTTCAAGCCAAGAATACATATCTCACAAAAACATAATTATAAGGGAAAATGATGCTTACATCCTTTTGCTGCACTATTTTTACGTCGTAGGCGTTCTTTCTTGAGGTTGGGTTTAGAAACACTATAGCAGCATCGTAGTCCTTTTGACCATTCTAAATTAATGTATAAATTACATATTGAACTTGTATTTATTTCTTTTTATTCAATTTTGAAGTTGGTAAATTGATAGTATAAGTTGAATAATGAACTTGCATTCAAATAGTAACTTATTTTTGCATTCAAATAACAACTTATAAATAAGCAAAAGCTAATAAGTCAAAATTGGTATTGTTTCACTTCAGATTAATTCTATATTATATTTATTTTATGTTAAAATTACAATTTTAGGATTATAGGAGGTAGGTTTTGAATTAAATTTTTGAGATTAAATAAAAATGGTTTTTTTTCTATACTTTTTATTTTTGGGATTATAGAAAGACGATTTTGAATTAAAGTTTTAGAATTATATATAGATGGTTTTGTTTTCGTATTTTCTTAATGTAAAATTATTACTCTTTAAATTCTTAGTGAATTCTTGATGAAGAAGTTATCTCTTAGTTATTGTATAATGTTTGATTTTTGAATTTTTAATTGATCTTTAAAATTCAAATCTGATTCTGGTTTGTAATTTCTAAATGTTGAGGTAGTAGTTTATTAATATCAATATTGTTNTAATTTGAAATTAATTTATATATATATATATATATATATATATATATATATATAGTTTTTCATAAAATTATTAAATTAATCAATTTTCTAAACATCAAATTTATACATCAAAACTTTTAAAACAATTTGTGTATTATAAAATGGCATTAAAACTTTTTAAACAATTTGTGTATCATAAAATGGTGGAAAGATGATCATTGTATATTGAAATATTCATATATGTTTCTTAGGTTTTGTATGATAAGGTACATAATGTTATCCAAAATAATATGGATATAGATGAGAGAATTACAAGAGATCTTGTATGATAAGGTATATGATGATAGTGTTCAAAGTAAAATGGATTTATATGTGAGGATTAGAAATAATTAAGTATACTATATTTTCACATTTTTGAAGAGATAAAATATGATATTAATGATATTGTTGTATTTATCAATTCAATTACATTTTAACATTTTTTCATTTATTTAATATTTTTTTTGTTACATTTTTATTATTTTGTTTTTTACTAATAATTTATAATAATTATTTATTTAATATTTTTTAATAGAAAAACCAATGCTTTTATTTTTGTTTGCAACAAAAATGCATACCATTAAAAAAAATTTGTGCACTTTGCTTTTGTCAAAGCTCCATGTAGAACATTGTCCCGTGGAAAAAAACTATCCATAGTGCGTTAATATAGTGCATTATTAACCCATGCATATTTTTAAAGCATGTACTTAAAACATATGTCTTTCATTTGTGTAAAAAAATATTGAAAAACACCACAATGTTTTATCCCAAGCCACGATCATTTCAACTCAATTCTTCTCTCTAAGGGAATCACGATTTTGCTAACAAGGCCTCATCTTGGAGAGGACATGCAAAAGTGGCATTCTCATTATTGATGACAAGTAAAAGAAACATTATCATCATTGGCACAAAACACTTTTTAGGATGAACTCTCATTTTCAAGTAAATTTGAATTTAAATGTAATTTTTTTTATATGGGATAGATTATAAATATTTACATTTTAAAAATATTTTGTTATTATTTAGTTATTTTAGACTAAATTATCTATATTATAAATTTTAAAATGAATTAACTACTTATTTAAATTTTTAAAAACTGTGATTTTAATCATTAATTGGTTATTAAAATTACAAAACTAAAAATATTAAAATAACAATCAATTAATTATTTAGGAACTTACACTTTCTATTTTGAAGTTGTTGAAATTGTAATTCTTGAATTCATGAGATTGCAATATCCAATCTCATAAATTTCAATCAATTAATTATTGAAATTGTAATCTATAGATGTTAAACTTGCAATTCTTAGTTGATGAAATTGCATTTAAAAATAAAAAAAAATTATTATTTAGTATACTTATTAAAATTGTGAATTGTTAATCCCTAAAATTGTTAATCCATTGTGAATTGTTAATCAAATACATGTAATTATTAGCCATGTAACATATAATTTTGTTTTTATATTGGAAACAATAAAGAGAAACAAAATGCATCTATAATTTACAATTATTATAAATTAATTCACAATATTAATATCATAAACTAAATAAACAAGATAAAATGAATATAATGTAATTCATTATTACACATGTTTACTATATAGTTTAAAGTTATTCACCTTTTATGAGAGCTCGTGTGTTCAAATATAGAATAATGTGGATAGTTGTTATCTTTGAATTGGTTAATATGTTTGAATTTGAGAATTAGAGACAAATTAGAGAAAGAGACAAATCATGACATCATCTACGAAAAGTAGATGTGTAATTCTAATGAGTGTTGCAATCATTATTCCTTTTGTCTCCCCCCTGTCCTTATTATTCTCTGTCAATCTTCTTAGCCCTTCTATGACAAGAAGGAAGAGAAGAGGGGATAAAGGGAACCCTTGCCTCATACTTCTAGGGGCTTTGAATGTATTGGTCGACGTTCCATTATCAGAACTGCATAATTAGTTGATTCAACACATGCCATAATACAGTTTGTGGATATCCGGTCTCACCAATATGTAGTAGGATTAGTCTCAGAAAACCTCAATCCACCTTGCCATATGCTCTGACTAGGTCCAATTTTAGAAACATCGAGTGCATCCCCCCTTTTTTATGTTATGAAGAACTCGTTGTGCCAACCCCACTGCATCATGTATTTGTTTTTTTGTCCAAGAAACCAAACTTCTCTCTAAATATACACCTGGATAACACTTGCTTGATTATTTTGGCTATGATTTTAGTAATAACTTCATATATCAGAATACACAAAGATATTGGTCAAAATTATTGAATTCACCTTTATAAAATCCTCTACTAATGGTCACAAAGGTTTTTGCGAAGGTTACTTGTAAATTAAAAATTCTCAGTGAATGGAGGTTTTTGTGCATGTTTCTTCTATCTTAGTGTGTTAGGACTGGTGTACTATATATCCATGTGCACTTGTGTTATGCAACCACATCCCATAAATAGCATAAAAATAACATAAATACAACATAAGAAAGTAATCCACACCTTAATAATGAAGAAAATATATGAATATCAAAACTCTTTGAGGGAGGAACCTCCTTCCACAATGTATTGTGTTCCCAAGACAATACAATATACAATTCTTACTAACATGGAAATATCGCATTCCTATATATAGGAGACATAGGTGTACAATACCAACTAATAGACCCGCTAATACACCTAAACCTACATCAATAATATGCAATACACCACCATATAGGGGGTAAAGTGCCACACTATAGGGGGGGAATGTGCCAACATTTAGGGCTTAACAACGTGTGTTATAGACTTGCGCACACCACCACACTCACAAATTGATTAGATTTAGAATGTTGAGCCAAGTAATGGAATTGATATTTGCCATGGTTGCACGAGTGCACACATTACAATATGGAACCTTTGGGTGGGCATTTTGATATGGATCCTTAATCTGTACATTACATTATGTTTTTGGAGCACTATAGTACAATCATTAACGTTTTGAATTTTGTCATGAAAGTTGTGATATCACCCTCATGTCCTCTAAACTGGCATGTTTTTTACCTACTATTAATATGCATAAATTTTGATTTGAGATCCAATTTCAGATGAGGATGAGGACCACAATATCTCAATTGCAGGTCTATTCAAAATGTTGAAACTCGACACGCCTACCACGAGCGGAGTAGTTGTATATGGTTGGTTAAAATGCATCTTTGAACTATTGTTATTTGATGTTAATTCATTGTTTTCTATATCTTATTTTCAGGAAACGATATGGGTCTAGGTTATACAACTCCTAGATGGATGGTTTCCATCAACATAGGAAAAAATGAACATAAGTAATATTTTCTTAACAAGAAACAACATATGTGAGATATGTCATTTCCTTTGAAATGTTCAATTTCAGAAAGCATACAAATAATTGCGAAAAAATGTATTTGGTTATAATGAATGTTGATCTAATGGCGGAGCATGATTTCTACTACTTTAGATATTATTTGATTGTGCTTAATTCTGTGAGGGACATGGTCTCTTCATGTATGAATTTATGGTGGATTGAGCAACAATTCTAGCTTAGATCCCTTCAAGATCAATGTATCTATTTACAAATCCCAATTTATCAAGTAGCAGGGACATTGCAACCGTGTGCCTCTTGTTAAGATAAATTAGTCTCATTTTTGTAGCATAGTTTTTAAGGGTAGAGTTAGTCAATGGAAACCATGTAAGTTGAAATCACTTCATATTTAAGAAAAACAAGGTTATTTCATTTGACCTCAAATTTGATATTAGAATTTTTTAGGGAAGAGTTATTTAAGGAAAACCATGTCACATGACTTGCTAGGCTTTTATAAATGGGTAGACTTCCACCCCTACCAAAATCCTATGGATCTAAATCACTTTTTGGTGCAATAATCCATAAATAGATCTAGATGACTTGTTTTCAAGTAAATGAAAATCTACAAGGTGAAATAGTGATGAACCAAGGGTAAGTTAGGGTGAAATAGTGGTGAACCAAGTCAACAAGAGACAATTATAAAACATAAACGTGGAGCTTAATTACCGGGCTACCAATTTGTTGAGGTTGAGAGCTTGCTTGCCTCCAAAGCGAGTAATTCATTGGGTTAAAGTGGTAGATTGAGTAGCCAAGTGAGTGATTTATATCTCTGTGAGTGATTTATATCTCTTTTTGGACGAGAGAGTTTGTGTTCCTCCTAGATTGGAAATTTTCTTTTTTGGTGTGTGGTTTGTTGAGAATACTAAATGAAGCTATCACTCATTTGTTTAAGAAAATAGAAGTCAATGACGCTGAAGGTTGCATTCTTGAATCGTTGGTTTTGAGAGGCTCCTTGCATTATGAGGTGAGCAATGTTCCCTCTGTGGCTAACTTCTGAGAGGCTCCTTGCATGATGAGGTGAGCAATGTTCACTCTGTGGCTAACTTCTGGATTTAAGGGTAGCTTTCCTTGGAAGTGAACAATTTGTCTCTTGAAGCTTTTATATCTACTTTAAGCGAAATCATCTAAATTAAATAAAAAAACAAGAAAACCAACATTTCCTACTTTCCAGTAATGGACTCCATCAGAAACTGGTTGCTTGTATGTGATGTGAATATTCATGTCATCACGAGACAACTTATTACAATCAACCTTTCATTTCCCTTCCCTGCAAAATTTGCTTCTTACAATTGGCCCTTCAGTTCCCTTCCGTGCAAAACTTGTAGTCGATTTTCTCAATGTGGAATTCCAGGTCTATACAAACTTGTTTTTAGTTTCTTTTTTCGAGCTTTTCTTACTCTGCAACAACAACCTATCAACGTATTATTACACCTCTTTAGGGCAATTGCTAGTTTAAATTTATGATAACAATCTTATTAAATCTAAATCGATCTTAAAAATAAAACAAAACAAAACAAAACATTGTGCTTGGATATCCACCTGGTGTTTACCGGATTTCTAAGTTTTGAGTCCTGGTTAGCTGCAGCCTGCATCCATAATTTTTAAATGAGCCTAGGCACACAGTAGGTATGTGAAAACCCCACGTGGCACTGTCCTCAGAATTTATAATCATTATATCGAGCCAGGATTCGTCATTGTGGCCATCTGTACCTCCCGGGCGTCAATCCGGACTCCGGAGGTCTTTGCACGGTGCCAATGTCTTAAAATTTCAAAGTTCAGTTTTTCATTAAACCAAACCCCAAACCAGAGCTCAGATTCAACATTACAGTCTGCTGTACAGATAATGGCTTTATGGATTTAGTATCCAAGGCTATGGCTTTATGGATTTAGTATCCAAGGCTGCTTCAAAGTGATAGGCTGCAACGAGGGTGTTTTAAAGATATTTTTTCCACTGTAAGTAACTATCTTCAGATTCCGTTGCATTAAAATGTCTTGCTGGGCACTCTTATGAGCTCTAGAGATGGTCTGAAACTCGGAGCTTGGGCCAGTCATTCCATGGCGGACGCTAGGGTTTGCTGTGGTCCAAAGAGAGTTCCACAAAAGAGGCCTTGTGAAAATTCGACTGCTTCCGTTCGTCGTCGCGGCAGACCTCCCTCGCGGAAGCGTAGTAGAATCGGTGCAGGGGTCGAATCTCAGAGGGGAGAAGCAATTAGCTGCGACGCTGATGGGTTTGTAAAGCTCGAGGTCGATCCATCAATGAAAGTGAAAAACCACAGAAACCGTAAAAGCATCAAAAGCTTAGAAAATTTGACATTCGAAAAGCCTCAAAATGCTTGTAACCCTAAAGGACCAGGCAAATTTACGTCTGGAAAACGTACGAATCCTACGATCCCTGAAAGTGTGGAGTCCGAAAATCCCAAAGGCCCTGAAAATTTGGAGTCTGAAAATCCAAAAAACTCTGAAAATTTCGTGTCTGTAAACTCCAAAATCTCTGAATGCCTTAGATATTCAAGGTCCAAGTATCGTCCAAATAGGGAAAGCCTAAAATATAGAAATCATAAACATGATATTGAAGCTGAAGCTGAAGCGATTAAGGCCGAGGGTTCGTCCGGTGTTACTGGGTGCGAGTCTGTGTCCCGGGAAGTTAATTTCACGCTGGAAAACAATTCCTTGAACCCTGGGCGCAGAATTGTTCAAATTAGCGCCTATAAGGGAACTGCAGATAAAAATAAAGGGCAAGCGCTGCCTTTGAAGAGTCGTGGAAGAAAAAGGGTCTCTCACGGGATCGATGATTTTGAATCTGAGAATAACTGTACAGATGAACTTTCTGTTGTGTTGGGTTTAGAAGAAGGGAGTTTGGCCAATAATTGTAAAATAACTAGTGTTGTGTGCAAAGATGGAAAATCTGTGGTGCAATCCTCAATGCCCTGTAGTGTGATTGGGTCGAAGAAAATTCCTGGTGTTAGCTGCGAGGACCCGCAGCTTGTAGTTGTGATCCCAATACTTGATGAACAGAAAGAAACTTGTAATATGTCAGGGAAGAAACCAATGCAATTACGTTGTCAAGATGCAGTTGCAACGCTGGACAACTACCTCGATACAGACATCATTGATAAATACATGGAGTAAGTCCTATATCCCTCGAGTATGTTAGGTTAAGTTTCTTTCTTTTTATTTGTCAACTTTTTTGGCTTGAGCCCGCGAAAATGTCACTGGATTCTTTACTTTCGAAAAAATGTCACCAGCTGGATTCTTTACTTTCGAAGTTCGTAAACATGGGAAATGCTTCACAGGCTGTTATGTTGGTAAATTTCTGAAAATAAGGTCTGTATTAGTGTGCTATTATTCTTGTTCAGCTAACCATGGGAGGCAATTCATCTTGTTCTTTTGTTTCGTTCATTCTTGCATTTTATTTTGCCAAGAAATAAGATATTTTTATATTTTCAGGGCCCTTGATGGGCACTGTGCACATATATAATGCAGTTGGGGGCTACATGATAAACTTTTGGGCTCAGAAATTACCCCATTATAGTTTACGAAGTTTCACATTCCATCTCTTATCTAATAAGTTAATAACTATTAGAAACTTAAGGCGAAAATATGCCCAGAACGTTGGGCCACTGACTCGAGTTGTCTACAATACAGTCATAAGGATAAACAGTGAGCACTAACAGAGCAGTAATCCAGATCAGACCATGTAAACTGACAGATACTAGCAATCAGATGGGCAAAAGTCATGTACCTAGACCAGTCTCAGGTTGGACGACATTCTTTTCTTCCTCTATGTAGACTAATTTATAAACTATTTTGTTAGGTTTTCTAAATCATGGTAAACAGAGCTTCTGAAAATTAAAGTCTGCTACAGGAAAACAGTGAAAATGCTTACTGCTGAACTGAAAAACTGAATAACAGATCCGTACCCCAGCCTTTCTCTTATAGAATTGAGAAGGCCACACTTAGGGTTTACAGAAATAGATTTAACACGTAGATCTTGGGATCTTTGCCTTACCTATTAGGCTGCATTCGTTTTACTAAACTGAGCTACGCTGCATGCACCTTACCTAATTGTTGCATGCAAACTTAAAATAGAAACTAAATGCATGCACACTGCATGCGCCTTCACATGCAACCCGCCTGATAATAGACAAACTCAGAATTAGGAAAGACTGCTACGACAACACTGAAACTTTATCTAAACTTAGAAAAGTGCCTTATCTTCATTATTGACGATTAAGGATAACCTGATCCTGTCCTATCGTATTTATAGCTGCCACATGCATGCATCAACCTCGATGATGGAGGCTTATATATAGTGATGTGCCCTCTATGCTTCTTTAATGCTACATCCTCATTTACAAACCACCACACAGCATGGAAATCAGTGTTGTACAGAGCTGCTGTAACAGAAAAGTGCCCTTACTAACCACAGGTGTGCGCAGTGGTGTAGTCTTACCACAGGTGTGCGCAGTGGTGTAGAAGACTATCTGAGGTACACTCTATAACACTCCTTTTTACGGAGGAAATTGTTCTCCACCAGTCTAAGTCTCGTCCTGAACATCTTGATCTTCCCCTTTGCTCCAGGGGCTTTGTCAAAGACATCTGCAACATGCTGGTCTCTCTGAATATACTCTAGAACAAGTGGTCCCATCTTGACTGTTCCTAGGAAAATGGTATTTGGTGTCAATGTGCTTGGAGCAGTCATGAAATACTGGATTCTCAGAGAATTTGATACAACTTTGATTGCCACAATGGCCCAAAGTAGGCTCCAACATCTCATTTGTCAGATTTGCATTTAGCTTACGAATTCAGATGGCTTCACAGCTAGTATTGCTGGCTGCCATGTTTTTGGCCTCGGCTGAACTCAGTGCTACTGAAACTTGATTTCTGCTGAATTAGGAATTCACTTGTGAACCCATACTGAAGTACTCTTCTGGTCACCTACATCTCCTGCCTAGTTAAAGTCAACAAATCCATGCAACATCAACTCAACATCTCCTGCATATCTCAAACCTTAATGTACTTTGCCTTTCAAAAACCTTAGCACATGTTTTGTAGCTATCCAGTGAATTTGCCTCGACTCAACCATTTCATTGGCTCAAGGTGTTCACTGCAAAACACATATCAGGTTTGATGTTAATGAGATATATCAAGGATCCAATTAACTATCTATACACTGAAGCTATATTGCATGGGAGTGCCCCCTCCCCACGAAAAAAGATAATGTCAACTTTTAGAAAATGAAAGAGAAAGGAGAATGTCAACTTTTAGAAAATGAAAGATAAAGAGAATGTCAACATTTACTTAAATTTTTAACATTGCCATTAATTGTTTCAAGATCTTTGAGAGTGGTTCCAACCGCATTGGACTTCAAATGAAAAAAGTAGATTTTTTTATCCAATTCAAAATTGAACAGGCTGAATAGTTTTTAGGATTTCAGGATTGCAATGTTTCCACCAGTTTCTATCATGTATGAGGGTATGGGATTGACATTTAATCAAACACATCAACCCCTCTATGTACCTTGATTTTTGTGGTGCTGATTGTTCAGATTGATGTTGGTGGCCTCAAAACTAGTTTTTGAATAATCCCTAGTTTTATTGATGTACTTTGGTTCATATATGGATTGCACTCGGTGCTATTTTGGTTGTATGCACTCTTACTTGCTATATACATGAGAAACTTTGCATATTTGTGTATAATGGTTTGAATTCTAAAGGATGCACATGGTTTTGTTGACATATGCATCATCATCTACTTTCAAATCTCTGCTTACTACTATCTACCTTTGAGAAGGAACACAGATCTTGTAAACTAGGGAACCCATTGTAGCCAACTAGAATCCCCTTTAAGTGGGAGGGTTCAAACTTAGTCCTTTTCTCTTCTAGAACATGAATGTAAAGTGAAGTCCTTTTCTCTTATAGAACATGAATGTAAAGTGGACTCCCAAACACCCTAAAATGAGAAACATTTGGTTTCTCCCTTGTGAAGGCTTCCTTTGGAGTCTTGTCCTTCAATACCTTGTGAGAAACTCTGCTTAGTATGTAGAATGCATTACAATGTACTTCTGTCCGAAGGAACATAGGCAGATCTAAGTCATGACCATAGAATTAACAGTCTCTTCAATGGACCTGTTCTTTCTCTTTGCAACCTCATTATGCTTTAGGTTGTAAGGTACTGTCAAGTCCCTCTTTTTGATCCATTCTTTTCTGCGAAGGAATCAAAGTCACTGGAGGTATACGTCCCTCCATTATCTGATCTTAGTATCTTGATTTTCCTACCTGTTTGGTTTTCAACAAGAGCTTTAAGCTCTTGGAACCTGCTAAAGATTGCATCCTTGGTCTTCATAAAATATATTCAGGTCTTTTTGGAAGAATCATCAGTGAAAATAATATAATAAAGATTACCCAACAATGAAGCTGATGGCGTGTGTCCACCAACATATGAATCAGATCAATTCCTCTTGATTTGTGCTCATTGCTTGGGAAAGCAGCCTTTGCATGCTCCTTAACCTTGAAGTTAGGGAATCCAACCACCATGTCCTTAAGAAGAGGTTAGGAACCATAGTTCAGGTGATCAAATCTTCTGTGCCAAAGCTTGCACAGATTGTCACTGTTAGTTAACAAGGCTCTCTACTTCATTGGATCTGCCCTCAATTTGTAAAAGCCACCTTTCTGGCTCCTCTAGTCAACACTTGACCAGGATTAGGGTTCAACTTCTGATGATCACTTCATGATCTCAAACTCAGCTCTACACTTTAAATCTTTTAGACAAGAAACCAAAAGGAGATTTTGTCATACTAGGAACATACAGTACCACATTTAGATCTAAAACTTCCCTGGCTGGCATGTAGAATGAGATAGATCCCAACCCAACCACCAGGTACCTTCCATCATCACAAGCTCCACCTGCATGTCATTATCTTGTACCTCCGACTTGAAGAAGGCTGATCTATTTGGAGTCATGTGTCTTGAGGCTCCTTTGTCAACATATCACCCAAAATCTGAAACTGTGTTGGTGGAAAGGCATGCCACCATGGAAAAGGTCGTATCGAGCCTAGTAGGCAACTTGTACACTACAATTTGTACACTCTTGAAGCTTTAATGCTTCAACGCTTCTTGCAAACTGTTTCTGTTGCAGTTTAGCCTTCACCTTCTTAATCTCAGGACATTGTGAAGCATAATAGCCATGCTTGCTGCAGTTCAAGCATTTGGTAAGGCCGAAATCCTTCTTTTGTTGGTAAGGCCAAAATCTGAGTCTTCTTTCTTCTTCTGATCCTTGTCGGATCCTTTCTTTCCTCCCTTACTCATCTTCTTGATGAGGGTTGAGTCTGGAACATCCTCATAACTGGTTTAGACATGCTGTAGTCTCATCTCCTCTCCAATGAAAGTATCCTACAGCTGCTCAAAGTCGGGTAAATTCTCTCGACCACAAATACTTTGGACAAATTTGTGGCACAGTTGACTAAAGCAATTCAGAAAAATCCAAACTAGTTCATTATCTTCAACTGTGTCCCCAACTACTGCAATTTGATCTCTCAACTTTGCTATCTTCATGAGATAGCTTGTAATTGTCTCTGTCTTGCTCATACTTGCAGTGCTGAGCTTGTTCATTGAAAGCATCTTCCTAGATACATTTAGATGTTGGTACAAGGTTCCCAAGGCATCATACATATCTTTGGAGGTCTTCATCCTAGTGATATGGGGGGTCAGGTGGTCCTTTACCGAATCCAACAGGATTTGCTTTGCTGCAGCCAGCCACTAACTTCATGTTGTGTTTTGCCTCATCTTTGGGATCTGTAGGCAGTACAACCACCTTCTTCACAAGTACCTAAATTTGCCATTTCTAGTAGCTTCCGCAATCTCAACTTCCATGGCAAAAAATTGAAGGCTCCTTTCAACAAGTGACTCTCTCATGTACTGGGAGTTTCCATTGCTGCAACTGTTTTGAACAAGCTATACTCTGGAATCACTGGATCAGCAAGGGCTTTTCACTCCACAGCCCTTCTCAGGTCCATGTGCTGACCAGTCATAATTATGCTCTGATCACTGAAGCTAGGGCATACCGCCTAATGAAATCCCCCGATAGCTCTCTGCTCTAGACAACTTGCCTCTCCATACATGGAATATAGTAATAGAAGATTTCAGAAACTGATACCATGTTAAATTTTCTAAACCATGGTAAATGGATTATACACTCTAAAAGAATTCCTATAGGAAACTAAACAGCGGAAAACTTAAATTCCACTCAAAACTATAATTAATATTAGAATCTCTGAACACTCTAGAAAATATATAGCAGAAACATGTAAGTTGATTGTCAAAACCTGTTACTGCTTTTCATTACTTCTGAAAATGAAAATCTGTTACAGGAAAACAGTGAACTGTTTTAATGCCGAACTGAAAAACCGAATAACATATCTGTACCTCAGCCTTTCTCTTATAGAACTACATGCGTAGGGTTTTACAGAACTACATCTAACATTGGATCTTGGGATCTGCTCCTTACCTTTTTTTTCTGTGGAAAAAAATTGTAATTTTATCTCATATAAAATAAAACCACATAAATAGATGCTAAAAGCATTCAAAATGACTTCCATTCAAGTTAATCAGGTTGACATGTTAATGTCCTTAATATACTGTCTTATATTATTAATAGTATCATCATACAGTTCCATTTTTTTACGAAAAGGAAAATCAACAATAATTATCAATTAGTCTAAACTGGTGACCTTTGACCCTCAAAAAAATTGCTATGTAATGTCCTCTTATACATTCCAACAACGCAACAAACTATCATGTAATTTTCAAATGAAAAGTATCAGAAGACCTTTAAAAGGAATGAAGCATGTGGAAATTCTGAGTGCAAACCATCCTGATCCTCTAAAACCAGCCATCCACCCCTCGTTAAGCCAAGTCCCTCCTTCAATAAGCCATCTGCCAACAGGTTCTTCTCTCTGAATATATATAAAAATTAAATGGAAATTAAACCTGCTTGTTGACCCTAAACCTCATCAAACAGTGGCTGCAACGTGAATTCCCAAGGCAAACTCCTTCCTCATCCGTTTAATCACCAAGAGAATCTCCATATACCTGTAGGTGAGCTACTCCATATTTGAGTGCCAAAGTAAGAAGCAGCTTGACAGCCATGAGTTCAGAGAAGATTTTTATTTTTTTAACAGAAATGGCTATGATTTTACTAAAAGGGCTGCTGGCAAAACCCTGGCAGCAAAGAGTACAAAATTTAGGACAGTGACCAAATACATAAAAAACCCTCCCAGCTTGGAGGTCTTCAAAATGACTGTTTTTGAAGCCTCAGTAGCTGTAGTTCTGGACTGAGAGTTCCCATTTATCCTTTGTATAGATTTGGACAAACTGAAAAACCATGAAGCTACATTTGAAAAACATAAAACACTTGGGAAGGAGAAATCCCGTGCTTGACAGCTTGAATGCCATGTGTGCTCATATTGGGTGCCGATTTGATCAGGGTGCTTGGAGATCTGATGAAACCTGGTCTGGTACCACTCCTCCCTGCTCCAAGCTGTGCACTCGGGCCTGTGGATAGTCCACTTCTGTCCCTGAAACTGCGATTTTCATGGCCAACTGATTTTTTTCATGCTCCATTTCTATTTCAATTTCCAAAGAGATCTCCCTTTGTCTCACTGCTGCTGTTTCCTGCGCTCTGGCGTTTTCATCGTGCTCCCTCCTCATTTCCACATCCTGAACAATCCGGATGAATTCCCTCTCCAAACTGCACAATGAGTGGGCCAAGAGCTGACAATTGTCTTCCATGCAACGCAGCCCATGATACCAGCAACAATCTACCTCCCTTCGACCTTGGTGCAAAGACAAGATGTTCCCAAGGATGGAGACCCACAAAGTGGGATTCCCAATGTCGACGAGATAACACGAAACAGAGCTAAGCAAAGAATCCTGCGGCTTGGTCTGATGCTGTGCTGCTACCTTCCTCTCGCCAGTAAATCCTCCAACGCCAGTTCATTCCATGATGTTGTTCATTCTGTGGTCCATTATTGATACATGAACTTGATCTGCTTGCATGATGTTTCGAACATGGGTGACAGGTGAAAATCTTATTAATTTCTTCCACAATCTGCCTTGGGACCTTAAAAGCCTTAACTTGAGTAAAACAGATTATAATATTTAGACCTTTCGTAGGACATTGCAAAGGAAGCAAATCCCTATCTTCAAAAATCTTTGCATTCCTATCCTAGCGAGCCAGAGTCCCCAGGCCACAATTAAAGGTAATGCTTTGTAGTTCTTTATAGCATCATTTTCACGCCAGCTTTTTAGACCCTCCTCTATGGAGTCTTTGGACCACACATTTCTCAAACTAGTAATGTGCTCAATTTCCTTCAAGACCTGTTTGGAAAAAGCACAAAGTACGATAAGATGAAAATTTGTTTCATCATTTGCCTTGCACAAGCTACACCAACCTGGACCATGAGTGTTTCGTTTTTGGAGGATATCTCAGGTAGCGACTTTATTATTTAGTAATAATCACATAAAAATACAAAACTTAGATGGACATTTGAACCTCTATACCTTTTTCCACCAGAATTGCTGTGGTGCTACTGCTACACTCCCCTCAAATTTTCATCATTTGCCTTGCACAAGCTACACCAACCTGGACCATGAGTGTTTCGTGTTTGGAGGATATCCCAGGTAGCGACTTTATTATTTAGTAATAATCACATAAAAATACAAAACTTAGATGGACATTTGAACCTCTATACCTTTTTCCACCAGAATTGCTGTGGTGCTACACCCCCCTCTGTAGCAAGAGCCTTGTAACCCTCCCTTGGAGTATAAGTCGATGAATTCAGTGACCAGACCAATAGATCTTCCTCATCCTTTAACCTTACAAAACTGGATTTGAGTTTTCCAGTATGCCTTTTCCAAATAGCCTCATCTTCATCCATAAGACCAAGATCCCTCCAAGATTGCCATTCTGATTTCCATATTATAGTTCTACTTATGTCAGTGTCTGAGACAAATTGGATATGCCCCAGGATCTCAAAGACAGAGTAATATGATGTGGAAGCTTGTAATAATCTCCATAGCCTATCTAAGTGTCCACCCCAATTTGCACCTTTGCTACCCTGATCACACACCATACAAGTCAGTTTCCTACCAAGGGGAAGGCTAAAACCACTGCTTTCCAAATGATGGATACATTATTTTAAACTCTTGACAAGATTCTCTATCAAGGCATCCACTGTTTCAGGGGCAATATATTTCTGTTTGACCACATGAGCCCATGATCCATTACCCTGATTTAATCTCCACACACACTTTGCAGTGAAAGCCTTGGAGAATAAAAATATATTCTTGAGACTCCAGGCCCCTTGTGCTTTTGGCAATGCTAACCTCTTCCAGCTGATTGTGCTTTATTAAACTGACTAGATTTCATGTGCTTTACTAAATTGAGCTACGTTGCATGCACCTTACCTAACTGATGCTTGCAAAGTTAAATGAGAAAAGTGCCTTCACATGCAACCTATTTAATAGATAAACTCAAAATATGGAAAGACTTTATCTTTAGCTGGTGCACACATGCATGCATGCGACATCAATGATGGAAGCCTAGATCTAGTGATGTGCCCTCATCTACAAACCACTGTACATCACAGAGATCAATGTTGTACGGATCTGCTATTTTTGTGATGCTATTTATCAGAAAAGTGCCCAAAGCCCGGATCAGAAAATTGCCTTTAGCTTAATTCTCATATTCCCCATCCCTCATGCTAACTCCTCTTGGCTTTCCTGGTTTTGCTTCTTTTAATCAAGATTGATGCCCATCCAGCAAGAGAGAAACGAACCTCATGCATCATTATAGAAGATACAATATAGATATGATCACGGGGATTAAAATGCTTGGGATCCTGAACCTACTAACCCCTTTGCCTTTGCAATACCACCTTTTTGGCACTCAGATTTGTAAATTTTTCTAGCCTAGGTGACTGCTGTCTTTATGTTCTCTGTCAAACAAATCAAATTAAGTTTATTTAATCAAAGGATTTTGACTTCTGAACATAGCAACAATCGCACAATAACTGAAAAAGTAAATAATGGAAGCATAAAACAGATTCACACATACACTGGTAATTTCTTCTTCAAAATCTGCTTTTCATGCCTTAATCAAAGCTTACAAGGAAACCTCCACAAACTGTTAGAACTTAGCAGCTGTACGGCTTGGTCAAATCACCCTAGAACTGAGCTGTAGGACTCTGATTATCATAGTAAATCACCAAAAGATCCAACTCCTGATCAGCAATCATGTAAGCAAATTGCGAAGCTAGATGGCCTCACAGCTAGCAGTATCGATTGCCATATACTATGCCCTTGCTTAGCTAAGTGCCATAGAATTATGCTTCCTGCTGAACCAAGATATCATCATTGATCCCAAGCTAAAGCAATACCTTGAGGTGCCCTTCTTGTTTGTTGCATTGCCTATCCAATCTGAGTCTGTATACCCTTGTAACTTCACTTCACCTTCTTCAAGATATCTTAGACCATATTCCATTGTGCCCCTCAACTATCCGAGCACATGTTTTGTTGCTACCCTATGTTCCTGCCTGAACTCCACCATGAATTGACTCAAGGTGTCCATTGCAAAACATATATCCGGTCTAGTGTTGACTAGATACATCAAGGAACCTATCAGTTGCTTGTATAATGCAGGGTCCACCTTCTTTTAATCTGAAGTTGTTACCATCTTCAAATTAGTGATTGTAGGTGGGGCCATAGGTTTGCAATCCTCCATTCGAAACCTTCTCAAGATCTTACTCTCCTGGTCTCTGTGGGACCTCCAACCCCAAGAAGTCATGCATCATGCCAATTTCCATATCGAACTTAGTAGCCATATTTACTTTGGACCCTGCACTGGGCTTATCGAAACCTCTAAGAAACAAGTCATTTACATACAACACCAAAATAAGCAAATCAATTTCAATAAATATATCTGAAGTTAGCATTTGCTTCGCTTTTGGTGATGTACATGTTTAAGTATCTATCGATCCTAAAATACCGTGTTCTTGATGCCTGCTTGAGTCCATACAACGCCTTTTTTAGCTTGCAAACATGGGACTCCTTCCCACTTACGTCAAAGCCTTAAGGTTTCTCTATGTACGCTTCTTTCTCAATTATCTCACTGAGGAAAGTTGTTTCGACATCCATTTGACATATCATCCATCCCATAATTGAAACTAAAGACATAATTGCTCAAATAGAAGTGTACTTTGCAATTGGAGTAAAAGTCTCCTCGTAGTCCACTCACTCTTTTTGGGAGAAACCTCTCGCTACAAGTCTTGATTTGAACTTCTCGATGCTACCATCTGTTGCATGCTTGATCTTATAGAGCAACTTGGAACTCATTATTGACTTCCCCTTCAGCCTTGGCACTATGTCCTATACATCATTTTTCATGATGGAGGTGTACTTCACCATTGCATCCCACCAAACTTGTTGGTCCACTACCTCCTAATAACTAGAAGGTTCGGAATCTATGAAGTTGTTCATCAATGCCATGCAGTTTGGAAGTTTCTTCAGGAGCTTGCTTTCCTTGAATTTTCCCCTAGGTGCCTCATCTAACTCTTGAGCATCCCTCAATGTCTGAGTGAACCATCGAGGTCTCCTGACAACATTGGAAAGAGCTACTGTCTCACCCTCTTTGTCTAAAGTTGTCTAAAGTTTGTCACCCTGAATTGGAAGTCACTGATGATCTTGTCTCAACCTTTGGAGCTTCTTGCTCCTTATCCCTTGTTATTGGAATAGGTTCACGAGACTTATTGGATGCAAAGTTTTCCTTAAGCTTTACATCCTTGTTTATTCTTATCTTTCTCTGCTCTGTAATAAAAACTTTGTAGGCCTTTTAAGTCTCACTTTAACTAACAAACAAACCCTATCTATTGGAGGGCTCCAATGTGGTCATCTTGTCTATTGGTACATGGATATAAATTGGATAACCAAATATGCAAAAATGACTCACTTCTAGCATCACACCAGTTAATGCCTTCTTTGGTGTCTTGTCCTCTAAGATCTTGTGAGGACACCTATTTTGGATGTAGAGTGTGTGTTGCATGCCTCTGACCAAAGAAATGTTAGCAAGTTTTGGTCATGAATCATGGCCTTTTGATGTATCGATTGTTTTGCTCCACAACTCCATTTTGCTATGGGTTGTATAGAACAATCAACTCCCTTTTGATTCTTGCCTCCTTGTAGAAACCCTTGAATTTCTTGGAGGTATATTCACCCCCATTGTTTGATCGCAAGATTTTTATCTTCCTCTTTGGCTGTTTTTCAACTAGAACTTTGAACTCCTAAACTTGCTAAAGACCCCATTCTTGATCTTTAATAAGTTGATCCAAGTCTCGCGAGAAAACATAGTACATGCTTTTTAGGATTGGTGCTATTGACATCGGTCTGCATACATTCAATTGTATCGGGTCTAAAATGCCTTTAGACTTATTCTTACTACTTGGAAAAGCAGCCTTGGCATACATGCCAAGAGTGCACGCTTTGCATACTCCTTGCTGCTCAATGCTGAACTCTGGAAGACCTATGACTATCTCTCTTAGAATAAACAACACCTTATGATGCAGGTAACCCATCCTCTTGTGCCACAACTCGCATAAGCTGTCATTGTTAGGAATTAGGGCTCGAATTGGTTAACCATATAACATGTATAAAATTATAAATTGCCTTCCAAACCTTGATCACTTGTGTCGATTCTAGGCTAGACTCCTTTGGTGTAATAAGAACTTGTTGGTTCTTGAACTCTACTGCAAAGCTCTTATCTTCCAAAACTAAAAGCAATTTTTATCGAGACTTGGAACAAACAAAATATGAAGAATTACCTTGCTAGTACTAGAAGGGAATAGTACCAATTTTTGCTACTGGATACATGACATCATCACCAAGCTCAACCTGAACTCCTGAGTTGTAGTCATTTAGACTTGAAAACAATTGCCTAGCGATCCCTCTCGAACTTGGAGGGAAACTCGTTCATCTAAGTTTCAGTAGAGGCTGCTACTTGATTCTGCTGTTGCTTCCCTTTTTTTTTCCTTGTCTGGGCACTGTGCTGCATATGTTCATGCTTATGACATATGAAGCACTTGATCATACTCCAGTCTTTTTTCCTTGGTTGTGAGGTTGATTCCTCACTGTTTCCCTTGCCGTTGCTAGTTTTTTTTATCTCTATTCTTCTTTGTTTGACCAAATAGGGCAAGGTCACTATCACCATCCTTCTTGCTATCCTTTGACTCAATCTGAGTCTCCTCCTGGATACAATTATCCCAATCTATCAAAGGAGAGAAGATGCTCACGAGCACAGATGCCTTGGACAAATGTTTCCCATGAAGCTAAGAATCCATTCAGTGCCATATTTACTAAATCTATGTTTTCAATCTTCCCCTCAATTGTTGCAAGTTGATCACGAATCTGTGTGACCTTCATCAAGTAACTGGTAACTATCTCTGATCTGGTCATCTGAATCTGTTTTGCAATATCATCTTTCTGTGTATGTTCTCGCTTTGGTAAAGGCTAACTAGGGCATCGAACATGTCCTTCACCTTCTTCTTCTCGAATAAATGAGGGATCAAATGATTCTTTATAGCATTCATGATCTCCTGCTGGGCCTTCACTTCCTTTTTCTTATGAACTACATCCTTGACGATATCCCAAGATCATTTTCTTCCAACAAGAGTGTGACCTTAACTTTCCAAGATAGGACATTTGAGTCACCTTCCACTCTAGGACATTTGAGTCACCTTCCACTCTGTCTTTAAATTTGAGGTTAGCTGATGCCATCTCTAAAATCTAAAGCATAAACTTTGAAAACCCTTTAGCTGTCAATACTTGCTTGTGGCAGTTGCTGATGGTTGTTTCCGTTAGTTGATCTACTGTTGTAAACCCTTGAGAATCTCAATCAGAACCTAATGAATATGATGTAATTTTTCCTAGCCTAGGTGATCGCTGTCCTTATGTTTTCAATCAAACAAATCAATCTAAGTTTATTTAATGTAGAATTTTAACTTTCGAACATAGCAATTGCCAACAATCACACAATTACTGGAAAAGCAAAAGGAAGAAGCATAAGACAAATTCATACATACACTGGTAATTTCTCTTTCAAAATCAAATTATCATTCCTTAATCAAAGCTTACAATGAAACTTCCACAAACTGCTGAAACTTCCACAAACTGCTGAAACTTAGCAGCTATATGACCTGGTCCAATCACTCTAGGTTTGAGCTGTACGGCCTATTGAGAAGATACAACCTACTGTGAAAATGAGGAACAACAACTGTACATACTTGAAAATGAGGAACAACAACCGTACATACTGTTGTACAGATCCATACGGACTGTGCTGATTTGTGCTAAAACTTCCATACAGACTGCACTGTACAAATTCATACATACACAGGTAATTTCTCCTTCAAAATCAAATTATCATTCCTTAATCAAAGCTTACAATGACGCTTCCACAAACTGCTGAAACTTAGCAGCTGTATGACCTGGTCAAATCACTCTAGGTTTGAGCTGTACGGCCTATTGAGAAGATACAACCTACAGAGAAATGAGGAACACCAATTGTACATACTGTTGTACAGATCCATACAGACCGTACTGATTTGTGCTGTACGGACTGTACGAACCTGCATAGATCTGCTATAGATTGCTTCTTCAACCTGCTTGACTGCTGGTCGATCCTTTTCCTGTCTCTGCTCTCTCTCCTCTGGTTGCTTAACTTGCTCTACTGTTCAATTGTGTTTGAATCTTCCTATCTTAATTGTATTAATGCTTTTTCCAAAATCTAATCTACTAAAACCTTAATCGCATCTTGAGATTGACTGTTGAGATTAATATCTTAGTCTAAGTCAATTAATATATTAAATACACTTTATTAGACTCAATTGTAAGACCTTAGTCTAAGTCATTAATATATTAAATACACTTTATTAGACTCAATTGTAAGACAAGAGTTTTCGCTTTTTCCTAAAGTGAATTACAAAATAGAATTAATTACCCACTTTTTCTAAGTGTTTACTTTCAAAATGTTTTGAACCACTTCTTGCACTCTCATACTAAACCTATGCAAGATGCCCCTGTCTGAGCAACATTTCTCAACAATATTTTCCTATAAAACCTTTCCTCCTCCAATCTAATCCCGCTTGGCTCTCTAGTCAATTACGAAATATAATTAATTACCCACTTTTCCTAAGTGTTTACTTATGAAATGTTTTGAACCACTTCTTGCAAGTTCATACTAAACCAATGCAAGATGTCCCTGTCTGAGCTACATTTCTCAACAAGATTTTCCTATGAAACCTTTCCTCCTCCATTCTAGTCCTGCTTGGCTCTCTAGTAGTGAAGCCTTTCTACTTCGGATCTACCAAAGTCTCTGTAGACAAGCTACGCCTCCTGCTTCTTCTCAATTCTCTCTTCGCAGATAGTCCTGACCATTTCTTCCCCCCAGCAGTGTCACAGAACCAATAATCCACCACCACAAAATACAACGATTTTTCTCCAAACCCCTATGGTGTACCACACCTCTTGTCACTGTAAATACCCTTTGACTTCATCTTGGCTTCGAAACCAGGATTTTGGCTTTTATAGTAGTGGCCTTCGCAGTCCAGCTTTGTGTCACCACTTATGTATTGAGCAGTCTCGTTGACCCATTTTGTTCATTTGTTGGGCATTAATAAACTTACCTCATCTTTCTCTACCTTCTTAATGTTCGAGGGGAATCTATTTATGTTGCATTAAGGATCCATCCTCCATTGTTAGGTTGGACAACAGATTGACCGCTCGGTTTATTTGTCTTTTTTGTTGAACTTTTAGGGTTAGAGGAGTTTTTCACAGAAGTAGTAAACTTTAATGCTATGAACATATAAACTTAGATTCAGAATACTACTGCTTAATAAAATTTGAACTGTAATAAAACAAACATAATTTTCATCTCTTTCAACTTATTGCTCCATTAGTCACTGCGTTAAAGTTGGTCCTTGAGAATCATCAAATGGTATGTACAGTAACAACATGATAAAATAATGTATAGTAGATATCAGTAGTAAATGATCATAACCAATATTTGAATTACCCTTATACTCAGATATTTCAGATTTGATCTTGTCACCGAAGGTACAAGTCAACTAGGCAAACAATTTACGTACCTTGAGAGACAGGGTCAAAGGCGAAGGATACGGACCTCAGAAAACTTAGTCAACAGGAAGAGACACTTTAATCAAATACTCAGACTTTATCAACACAGTCATACCCAGTACAGTCACGCTGTAAAAGGACACATACGTCGGGTAAGAATACAGTCACAATGTGTAGAGACAACTAGTTATACTCTTGCATAGTCATGCTTCCACAAGTATGCTAAGTAGGAGACACATGCTATCAAGTGGACACACAGTCATACTCTTATGCAGAGCACAGTCACACAATCATGCCAGCTGAACAAGAAATTCACGGTTATGCTGAGAAACACACAGTCCACGCTGAACAAGAATCTCATGGTTGCACTGGGAAACACACAGTCCATGTAGAGAACGCAATATGTTGAGAATAATCACACAACAGGGAGGATGATCACGCTAGGGTAGAAACCATCAGTCAGGAGTCATGTTGCAAGAGAGTAATCACACAGACAAGAGGGTAGAGCAATCACGCGGAGGTGAACCACGGGAAGACCCACGCAGAGATGCCCAGTCACGGGGAAGCAAGGTGAGCCACGGGAAGACCCACACGAAGATGCCCAGTGACGCGGAGGTGAGGTGAGCCACGGGAAGACCCATGCGGAGATGCCCAGTCACATGGGGGTGAGGTGAGCCACGAAAAGACCCACGTGGAGCAGAGTACACGGAGCATAGATGGAGGACACGCGTATCAGTCACGTGGAGCAAAGAAACCCACGGGATAGGGCCACGGTCAAGCTATAGAATCACATGGATGGAGTAGTCACCCACGAAGATAGAGCATGGTTTATGCTGCAGGTGCGGGCAAGGGAAGAACAGTCACACACCAATCAAAGATACGATCACGCTGGTGCATGTCACATGGAGCTAGCAGGTAAGAGTAACCCAGTCACGCTAGAAGGATCATAGTCATGCTGTATGGTGGATCACATGGGTCAACTTTATAAGATCATAGGTCAAAACATAAAATAACATGGTCCAAGATAAAAACAACTTAGGGTAGAATTATGGGTCTAGCTTTTGGATGGGATGATGGACAATTGTTGAATCATTGGAACTGCCTTCTTGAATTAAGGAATTACTCCTATAATTTAGATATTGAGTGAGTGGGGCTTGGGCACTTTTAATAACATTCTATTCCATAATGCGCTAGGCACGCACGCATGTAGAGTAATAGCAAGAATAATAATAATGCTTGTAAGTATATCTACGTATATAACGAAACTCCTGTAATCGAAATTGGCTATGATGCGAATTGTGGTAGCAGCACTTCTTGATCTTTTCGGGGGACGGGACGAGCTGAACTCGACCAACCAGATACGACGATTGATTAATTCACACAACATCCTATTTGCACAAACCCTAGCCAGCATTGTTCTTACAGAATAAAACCATTCCGTGCCTTATTTTAGGAAGGACCTAGTTCAACGCTTCTGATCCGCTCCTCTTTTTGGGGGTTAGGGACCCAGTCTTTACTCAACAACCTTTTGTGAAGGTCCAAAACAAAACCATAAGATAAATAAATGGTCTAAAAGTCTTTATTAATAAAACCATAAAGTAAACTTCTATAATAAAGTCATAAGGTAAATGGTCCAACCAAAAGATAAAAGGGACTTAAGGTTAGTGTACCAAAAACCCATAAGGTGAGATTCATCATGACAAGGGTACACACACAATAAGAGTGCTGGGACCAAGTAAGATAAAGGGCCATGAGTCAATCAAAGGGGGCCCACAATAGAACAACCCACAAACCCACAAGATCAAGGTGAACCATTTAAGGTGGACAAACAACTTTTTTATAGGACCAACAAGACAAACCCACAAGATCAAGGTGAACCATATAAGGTGGACAGACAACTTCTTTATAGGACCAACAAGACTAATAATCTTTTTTCTCTCTCAAGGTACATGGTTTTATATATTTTGTCATCACTGTATAAGGGGTAGATCCAAACCGGATGGTACGATCCTTCGGTCCTCAATATTGCTCCTAAGGGTTAGGTGATAGTGACATCATCAAGGGGTGGGAAATCCCTTGAGAAGCAACCTAGCAATAACGATTAGGAGAGAGGACGTCACACATCATCTTCCATTCTTAAAGAATGGCTCTTAGCTCTAGGCTGAGTTTCAGTCCTTGACTGATTCATGTTGATCAACTCCTGGACCTTGATTGGGTCCTCCATTCTCCTAGAGAATGGTCCTCAGTACTAACTTGAGCTTCAGTCCCAGACTGAAACTTGATCAACTACCTGCAGGACCTACTTGGACATCGTGTCCTTGGTCTGAATACCCTAGAGGCACATAGAGACCCTAGCCACATGCTAGGGGCTTTGCCATGGAATCAACCTGCTTGGACCTAGACCAAGAACCCCAGGAAACTACTAGGGGCCCTAGGGTACCTTCTAGGGTCTTACTATGCCCTAGTTAACTGGCTAGGGTACCATCCTCCCTGAGAATGGGTCTCGCAGCTGCACTAACTTAAACATTTTAAACATGCCAGAACTGAACCTCCTTAAAATTTTTAACTTCCTCTGTTATCCATTCCAAAGACGTTTAAGATGCCAAGCATGGTCTTTATCTTTCTTTGAAAGAAAGTCAATAATTAGTTAGAACACCTCAACAGGTTACTCTGACAATTTAATTCCAGACGTGAATTTACTCCTGATTTAATTGAAAATTTCTTCGAGTTTCGCCTGGTTGTTAGTTCTGCATCCCAGGAATTTTGCAGAGACCGCAAAAATATTATCTCCTCCTGCACTTTTCTTCCCAGGTTTCCTTTGGCAGACCTGTCGAAACTAATGTGATTCATCCTTGCTTGGGTGGATGCCATGTCTGTCGGGGTGACAATCCGTCTTTAAGGATGTCTTCCAGGAAATGCTTTGTTCATTCTTGCGTTTGCATTTAATTTTCTTGTGCATTTTTTTCAGTGATGTCAATTCATGTTGTTCATTCTTTCCTTCGCATTGAATTTTTTTGAGAGATGCCAGTTAATTGACTTGATGTTGAAGGAAAATTAACTTCCCCATGAGATTTATATTTTCTGGCATTTTTCTTGTAACAATAGGACATCAGGTAAAATTGATTATCAAGTAAAGTATTGCAGATCTACCAAATGGAGACTAAAAGTAATGTCATTTCCCATGCTTTATATCCTTTAGGATGAATATTTTGGCCAAATATTGCTAATAAAAAAGTAACGAGACAGTGAATATTAAACAGTGAAGTTATTCCTGCTCCTTATACATTGTGCAGGCATATATGGAAGAAACTTCCCAAGTACAAACAGAAATCATGTACTTACCTGGATTGTTTGTGGTTTTCAATGTACCTGGAAGAGGCTCTATCTTTCAAGATCTTGAAATGGACAAAAGCAAAACATATTTTCTCCAAGCAATATGTTTTCATTCCAATTGTTCACTGGTACCTTAGATTTATTTCCTTCTTTATAACTAGTTGCAGTCTTTCAATAGAGCTTTGTTATCTATCTCTCATCTTTTCTGCGCTATAATTTATTTTAGATGATATTCTAACACAATGATGTACTTGGTCCAGGACCTTGCAGTAGTTGGCTAAAGCTGTGTTTTGTATAAGGGAAGTCTGAATAGCTTCTAACTTCATGTGTAGGGGTCATTGGAATCTTTTGATTCTGTGTCATTTTGGAGAGGATTTCAGTTCTGAAGCAAGAACACCATGTATGTTGCTCTTGGATTCACTGAAGGAAACTGATCCAAACCGGCTTGAACCGTTGATAAGAAAGTGAATATTAACTCTTTTTTCTTTCTTTTCTTATCTCTGTCTAATTGGTATAAATTGTTCCATTCTTTTGCAAATAATAAAATTCATTTTTTTTACTGTTTTTGAAGAGATTCATTCTTGCCAGCATGGAAAAAATCAAATCAATAGTTATTCCATATTATTGTTTATCATTTAAAGGTTACATCTGGCAGACTGTCATTAGCTTTTCCTATAAGCCAGCTCAACAGACCTTTCATGTAACTTCTCCAGGTTCCTCATGAATGTTCACAAGGAAGATGGAAGGCGGGATGGCGACAAAATTATTGCAAAGATCCCTCTCTTGGTTCCTGAAGTAATATATTCTTTGGCTTTATATAACTCTGTCTAGAGTAGGCTATATTATTTTTGCTGTCAATTTTCTTGTTTTTGTCTATATATCTCTGTCCGCTGTTGGAATGGCAATGGATCCTTTTGGTCATCACCAGGTCTTCTATATGACGCTCTCACCTCAGCGGATATCCTTCTTGTAACCAAGACTCATGCGAGCCCTGTTCGACCTCTCCTAGACATCGCAGGGTACCATTGGTTTTCAGTTTGTAGATAGGAAACAAGGAGTTCTGGCGGGGTCAGAGGTTCAAGTGGAGTAGCTTGTTTGGTTAGAGACTCTCTCCGAAACAGGGTATCCTTAATAGCGGCAGATGAGTATGCCAGGTTCATGTGGATTCGGGTTAGTGCCAATGTCTTCTCCCTGAAGGACATCTACTTTGTAGTTTGCTACTTTCCCCCAACCTCTTCACCATTTGCCATCCATAATGGCCTGGATGGGGACCCCTTTATAGACTTGTACACTGGCCATCACCCAATATTCCGTTGATGGGGAGGTTATCCTTATGGGGGACTATAACGCTTGTACTAGAGATCTCCAGATCCCTCTGCATGACCGCTCAGAGGAAGGTGTTCTGTACCCAGCGGATTGATCCGGTTTCGGTCGGTCTTCACTGAATATTAGAGTACGCCTTGGGGCCCACCACAGCTTATGGTAAACACCTCTTGTAGCTAGGGGAATTTCACGAGTAAAGCCAAATGCTGGTTCACAGGGGTCTCTGACCTTTTTGAATCAGTAGGTATTCAAATAGATCATCAAAAGGTCGAGACAAGTATTCATATCTAGCATACTGCTCTTCGGATGCTATTTCCTGTGCTTCCCACTCGGGTAAAGCCAAATGCTGGTTCACAAGGGTCTATGACCTTCTCAAATTAGTAGGTATTCAGATAGATCGTCTTCCTCCGTTTCGGTATTCACTAGATGCTCTCGGTCATCTCCTACCTACTCGACATGAGCTAAACAAGATTATTAGGGAGGATATTTACAAGCAGTTTATCTAGGTTACCTAGGTCAATCCTCTGGGAGGGTTGTGCCCAAAGATGGTCTTTTATGCTGAGCACTTCTTGGAAATAAAAGACGGGCTTATTGTCCGACCCCAGTACATGTTTCGTCACTGGATGCATGCTCTTCGTATCCCTCTCGAGTAGTTTAGAGTAGGATCCCATAGACTTCGGATAGAGATGGATCACCAAATTGATATATCTGATAGGATCTGCCAAGTATGTCATCTACAGCAATGGAAATCGAGATGCACTTTATTTTTAGATGCCCTCTATACTACAAGATCAAAGGACGGTTCCATTGTTTGTTTAGAGGCTCTCAGAACCTAGCAGACTTTTTTAGGTACCCTAATCAGAGGTGTTTAGCACTCTATCTACAGGAGGCTCTCTGGTTTTGAGCACATATTCTACAGCCTCCCACCATGCCTGGCACCACACAAAAGATCACGACATTTTTCAGTGTGCTACCACCTACTAGGGGCACCAAGAGATCAACCGACATGGATGCTGAGCCTGTTTCTAGATCAGTGAGGATCTGTGGGGTCGCTTCTCGACCCACGAGATCTCAGCAGCAAAACTGTACCAGCCCTCCCCCAGAGTGATGGACTAGATCATCCAAAGCTCAGCATCATGCAAACTCCTCCCGACGGCAACTCGGTGGACAACCCGCACCGTCATCGGGCCAGCAGACTTTATTGAACTTTCCACAGTGTTTTTCTTTCAGCCTCGGATGTTAGGAGTACTAGACCTTCTTGGTTCTATTCGCTCTGGGGTCTTCTCCGCTAGGGCACTTCCGTCCCATGGATGGGCTCCGGTTGTGTCGCTGTGACCGGAACTCTATCATACTTCAGCTCAGCTCGTTTTGCTTAGTGTTACCCTCCACACTGTATTTCTTTCTTCTTTATTTCCTCTTTAAAGGAGACCGTTTGATCCTCCCGCTCTGTACAGACATCATTGTAACCTACAGTCCTGTTGACCTACTTTGTGGTCATTAGTTGGACATTAATAAAATTATCTTATCTTGTCTAAGAAGCTATGCATCTGAACATTCAATGTGGCTTGCATTTCAGGTGCCTCAGCAGACAAATGGCAATGACTGTGGTGTTTTCCTGCTGCATTTTGTTGATCTATTTTTGAAACGGGCTCCAGAGAATTTCAGCATTTCTGAAGGCTGCTATCCTTATTTTGTAAGTATTAATGTGTCTTTCGCTTTTTGTCTTCACCATCTTCTGTTGCTTAGACAGGATACTTATACCAAATATAATTGGGATGGTTTTCCAGCTCAATAAGAATTGGTTCAAGTCTCATGCAATTAGAAAGCGTCGTAAGCAGATCTATGATGTACTTTTGTAAGTCATGAATCTTTGAATATCGCATGTTGATAAGGACATATTGTAAATGCATTTGTTTATTCAACTTAATATCATTAGAGCATCTATACATGACTAGCAGCGCACCCAGACTCACACTGTATTGTTATATCATGCAGAAAGGACCAGCATTGTGTTAACCAGATGGCAAAGAGGAGAATTTCAACAAGAAGTAAAAAGCTCCATGGTTTTCTTAACAGAAACCATGCGTCCAAGTGTATTGATCTTTCAAGTGCTGCTTAAGACATTGCAAGAATTGTAAAAACTATATTGTGGGCTTGAAGTTCTATACCTATGGGAGAGGAAGATAGATTTCTTAACAAAATATCGTGTTTTTACTGCTGGTTTCTGAAACATAAATAACTATATCTTATACTGGACTTCAAATAACAAATCTCCAACTCAATTAATCTTGGTTTAATAGGCAAAATGCTTTGGGTATTATCTATTAATCCTGGAAACCATTTCTCATGCACAGGAAATGCTTTTTTGGAAACCGTCCTGCAAAAATTTCCGTGATACTAGAAATAAGTTGGTAGTTTCCAGCTGTTCCTGGGTTACGCTTGAGTTGTTTCTTGACAGCTTCCTGAAACTGCTTGTTATTTTTGATGATTTACAGTTTAGCAGTTTCCAGCTGTAACTGTAAAACGATCGAGCTGTTTCCTGCCAGCTTCTGGAAACTGCTGGCTGTTTTTGATAATTTCAATTTTATTTACATAAAAAAATATCTGACCTAACCCTAAAAGGCCCCAGTAAATAAAACCATTATAAGTTAAATTTCTCAAAAAGACATTCAGAAAAGGAGATAGATTTCTGATTTCACAAAAAAGATCAGCAAACCAGCAAACAAAAGAGCACCCATCAGTGATTGTTGGTCAAAGTTTTTACTGGATGATGATGAAGATCTAGAGTTTTCCTTTTTCTGGAAGGAAAAATATATTGTTGAGCTACCGCAGGAGAAAAGAGTACAGAATTTACAAAAGCTGGAGGCTCCTGAAAATGATTTGTGCAGCCACCCACTGCGAGAAAATAAAACCATACTTTTGTCTTTTCCAGGAGCTAATACATATAATGTAAAGCAAATCTTTCAGATTTGTGTTGCCACTTAGAAATATATCATAAACGTAGAAATTTAGAAATACCAATATATTGCTAACTAATATTCAGAATTCAATGTTCAAAATGCGGCTCACCAAATGACTCGGTCAGGGCAGAGTGTTTAAGAGTTGGACTCGGACTTAGCAACCGAAATTATTCAAACGAGGGTTTTTTTTTTTCTGTCATTTATATTCGACGTCGGCGAGGCTTTCTATCTGCTTGTCAGTTATATTTGTCCGGCAGCGAATCACCTATACTCGCGAGTCGCTGGTCTGACTAATTGCTGGTGAGTTTGACCAGATGACAAAGAAATCGGATACCTGATTGAGTTCGGGTCAACAGTAGGGTTGAGCAAAGTTTGATTAAATAGAGAGAAGGAACATTCTGCCAGAAACAGACGTAACTGGATAGATTAAACCTTATGCCAGAAATAGATGATTACATCCGAGTTACGTGGGCTTTCTGCTGGTATGGTTGGCTTGTTCATTACTTGTTGCCATTTTGGGGCAACAAGTTCATTGAGGTCTTCAGGCGGCACTTTCTCCTCAAAGTTTACAGGGGAAGTTTGCTATATTACATCTTCCAAAAATCTTGGAGCTCCCACATTTTTCTCCTGTCTAGGTCAGAAATGCCATGTTGTAATTGGAAAATGCTACTCCCGTTTGCCTCCTGTGTTGTGGTTAGTCGTTGAATTTCGTTTCTATGTGCTCAATTCGTGAAGGATGCGATACTGCATATCCATCCTCCTGTTAGTGTTTTTGCTTGCTTCAAAATTCCGTTCGAGACCATGGGAGATGTTGGTTGGGGGGGGGGGCGCTTAACTAACTACGGATGTTGGGGTCGTCGATCCCCCATCTCTGATAGAGTCCAAACTTTTAAACCTCGATCTTTGTATTGTAATGCCAAATTATTGAGGAGATCTACCTCTTGGCTTGCTAATCTTTTACATGCACAAATGATGTGTGCTTTTATGGCCTAGCTGATCTTGCCTTCCAATTCCGATGTTGGGTTGCTCCTTAACATGCATGGATACATGTTAATGAACAGAAATGGCATTTAAAAAAAAAATCTGGATACGAAATAGTGTTGTAACGATCTCGTCTGTGGGCTGGAGGGTGATTGTATGGCAACATGGAAAAAATATTACAGTTAATTGCAGAAGGGATATTTTTTTTGAAAATCTGGTTACGATATGGTGTGTAATGATCTTGCCTACGGGCTATTGGGTGGGGACGTGGTAACATGGAAAAAAATAATATAGTTCATGTATTCTTTGTCCACATGACTAAATCTAGTAAGGAAAGAAGTTGGATCTGGTAAGGAATGAAGAGTCTTTCACTGGTGATCAAGATTCAATTCTTATGAGGTTATTTGGCCCTCGAGGTTGTAGTGGTTTTACCCCTCATGCATATATATAAGTGGTTAACTTGTATCATTTTGTCATTCGCAAGATTGGATACTAACTATAATTGCTACCAATGTTTTAAAAACCTGTCAACTTGGAACCGGAACTGGTCGAGTTGATCAGTTTAACCATCATCAATTTCAAACTGGTACAAAGCTCAGCCTAGAGGCTGGTTTTGGTGGCAAACCGACCGAGTTAGACCTTGATTTGACTGGTTCAGCATCAACTGGCTGGTTCCGCATTAACTCAACCAAGTTAATCCAATAATGCCTAGGGTGCATGTGTGGAGGCTGGAGACTAATGTTTTTAAAAAAATTGGCCAATTGACATTTAAGTTGGTAATATTGCATGATAATGTTCAATTCTTAAATAAAACGTTGCATTCTCCTTATCTTTATTTTTCTATCCTTTTATTTAAAGCTTTTAACATCACCACCAATTGTTTCAAGATGTTTGAGAGTGGTTCTGACCTCATTGGACTTCATATGCAAAAAGTAGAATTCTAGATCCTATTCAGAATTCAACAGAGTTGATAGTTTTTAGTTTGTTGATAGTTTTTAGGATTTCAAAATTGCAACGTTTCCATTGGCTTCTATCATGTATGAGGGTAAGGGATTAGAATTTAATCAAGCACTTAAACACTTTATGTACCTTGATGTTGGTGGTGCTAATCTTTGATTGTTGGAATTGATTGAACTCTTCTGTCATGACCTTAACAAGAATGAATTTTCAGCTATGTTGCCAGGGTACCTGTACCCGAGGGGAGGGTATACGTACCCGTATCGGGTACTTGGGTACTTGTAGGATACGTCTCCTGCCGTACCCCATACTAGGTCCATGTACTTGAGACTGTTATGAAAAAATGGGTACTTATAGGTGAAATGGTACTTCGTACTCCACGTTTGGGTACTTCGGGGTACGACTGACTCAATAAAATGCAATTCATTGGGGAAAATGTAATGACCACCCACCAAATCTGAATTAATTTTTTGCAAACTAGGTATGGAGTCTGGTTCAGGACTTATGTCAAACACTTTGCAATACTGTTCAAATTCCACTGAATATTGTCCAAATCTGGTAGATTGATTTTACATTGATTTACATTGAATGCTTTTATGGTTTTTTGTTCAGCACTTGCGGAACATAATTTGACTACTAAAAGTGCACATAAAAAATATACATATGTATTTAATATTGAGAAATACACTCACATCAACGCAGGAATATATTTGACAATTTTCCATTTTTTATTGCATGTAACAGCAGTACAAATAGGTGTTTAAAATAAAGATTTCAAGTGTATTTTCATCTGAGTTTTATTCTCTGTTACAACTGTCCAGTACAATGATTTATCAAATTTTATGTAACTTCCAGTCTTTTAATTGATATCTACCAATTCTATAATCTATCAAATTTTCAATCTGAATGTCCATTGCTCAAATAATCAAATGTTCCTTGTTCAAATAATCATCGAATTTATTATTATGAATCATGATTCATAATTTATGAACAAATCTATATGCATGTATGATATGACTATCTCTCTCTCACACACACCTATATATACAGTACCCTCGACATACCCAAGTACCTTTTTTCAAAAAGTGGCGTATTCGTACCCGTACCCATCCTTGTCCCCGTACCCAAGTTTCTTGGCGACTTAGTTTTTTTAGTCAAACAAAATCACTTATTTAGTAGGGGAAGTTTTTTCTACTTTATTTTAGCATTTGGATTAGGATGTTTTATCAAACATTGTAGGGTGTTGATTAATGCCCTCGGAGGATCAACTTTGAGATTCGAGGTAGGGGCAAGGGCTAGAGCTAGAGCCTATAGAGGAGGGGAGAACATGGTGCTATTGATGGAGTACTTGAGGGTCAGCCTGTAAGAAAGAAGAAGAGGAGGTCAGTAGGTAGAGAGAAAAAGGTGCTTAACTTATTGTACAGGTTCCCCAACCCACCAACCAGCTAGCGAGAGTGGCAGTGCAAGGTAGGTGATATTGTTTGGAGTGAAACACACTTGCATAATTATAAATATAAATAACGGTTCTCAGTTAAACGAAACCAATATAAATAGTATGTGGGTGGAGGTAGGAGCAAATTGAAAGTCCTAGCTTACTAACCAGCATACTCACTGATTCTAGCCTCTTCACCACCTCGTCAATATGATTCCAATATAGGCAATGATTTTGATGATTATGTTTTTTCAATTTTGATTCAGATATGTATCGCACTTGGTGTCATTTTGATATATTCATCTTTACATGAGTAGACTTAACATATTTTGTCTTTAATGGTTTGGAATCATAGCTTGGAATGTTAAATATATATTTTTTTCATTAAAATTGTAAAATTTTATGTATTTTTGAGTATTCCAAGACATTGAAATCAAATCACTTTGGTTCATTGTCGATTTTGGTTTGAGTTCAAGTTGACCTTTGATTGGTTCAACTCTTGGTTCCGAGTGTTAAGTCATGATTGCTATAGTCATATCAAGGTAGTGGTTTAACTCTTCATCAAGGTAGCGGTTTAACTCTTCATGTATACATAAATAGATTAACTTGCATCCTTGTGTCATCCATAAGATTGGACACTAACTATTACTGCTATGATCATAACTTTTTTAATGTTTTGTTGAGATGTGGCCTAGTAGTGAACGTGTGGGTGTATATGATTGCTAACCCAAGTTCGATCCCGACAAGAATAAGGAATTCTGAAAGTGACATGCCTACAAATGTAGTGTAGTTTACTCCAACCCCATCCCAGTAGATACGAAGAGCTAAGAGATTCTGGTGGTGAGTTGGGAGAATAAATTCCAACCCCATCCCACTAGATACGAAGATTGAGAAAAATATCGTAATGTTGTATTTTCCAGGGTTGCAAACATTTTTTCGATAAATTGCCAACGCTCTGAGAAATTGCCAGATTTTTAAGAGACAAATTTTTGTTAAAAAATCATCGATTTTTCAACTTATTTATTTTTCCGAGATATTGCTGATTTTTTCCAGATTTATTTTGAAATATTGCCAATTTTTTTCCTGATATTTTCTAAAGGAGATTTTGATTTTGTTGAACGTGGAGTGTACCTGCTTTTTTTTGTCATTGTTCATCAAATCTGGACTGAATTGGAGGGTTAAAATACAATTTTAGGCATAAACAGTTTTATGAAAAGTGATGAGCAACAACAAAAAGCCAGGCTTGAGGAATGTCGGCTTGAATTTGAGGGTTGAAAAGGCATTAAAAACACAATTCTGGGCATGGATATGGACAGAAAGAGCAGAATTGGGCACTCCAACAGCCTCAAACCTTCATTCCGGGTGCAAACAACGGTTGTTCTAACCTCCCAATTAGCAGTTTACAACAGTATTATGAATTCTGGGCGCTTTTTCTCCACAAAAGGGGTGCAAACAGACTTTATAAAAAGAGATCTGAGTTAATTTGATTTTGGTGATTTTGGGCAGTCTCTTGAAGGATATCAGTACCAAATAACAGTCCTGAGTGGTTTTCCTTGCAACAACAACCACAAAACGGCCCTAAAAAATCTCCAAGTTTGTGCAAAAGAGAAGTAGCAACCAGTCAGCCTTAAAATTCCAAGTTTGTTGTGCATCAAGGGTCATGACTCCTTGTGCATAAAACAACATCCATAAAGGGGGCTGAATTACCTTGGTGTACCTGTTTTTTTGTTTTGTTTTGTTATAGCAAGGCCTTCTCTCATTATTTGTGCAACATTCAACCTTGGAGGTACATGCATAAGGGTAGCATTTAGCCTTACTAATGGAGAAAATCATCATTTGAAGCATGCTTACACTCGCCCCATTTCAGGATTTGCAGTCTTATATATTTGAGGGTTTGCAGGGCTATATTTTTTGATGACCCATGATTCAGGACACTATTCATTTTTATGTGTGAGGTATCACTAGAGATCTTATATATTAGTTTTATTTCCATATTAATGTGGCAATGTGTTTATTTGATGTTTATATTACTTTAGATACTTAAAAATTTGGAAAAAAATGAATATTTTTATATTTTTTAAAAATTTGAAAAAAAAAAGAATATTTTTGAATTTTTTAAGTTTGTCGATATATTGCCGAAATGTTCCAAGATATTTCAAAACAATGTTTTCTAGACCTTGCCAATATTTTTTCGCCAAGACGATGTTTGCAAGATTGGTATTTCTACTAAGAAAACATATTTACGTCGATAGGTCTGTTTATTTCACTACATGGACCTGGATGACGTGCTTTTAATCAAGATTTTGAATTTTATGGACATAATTTCATGATGGAGAATATTCATCATCGTATTCAACAATCGAAGGGGTAAGGATTGAACCTGATAACTAGCTTGCATTTATTAATAAACAAATGAGCATTACTTCTCCTTAATCTTCCACCTAATTACTTTTCCTTAATCTTCCGCTTAAATGATAATGCATAATTTGTTGGAAAATTGTGGATCGTGGGTAAGGAGCTGACACATTGTGAGAGAGGTGGATCGTGGGTCGTGAGCTAGCACGTTGCGAGAGATAGCATGCCGATTGAACTTTGGTGGCCGTTTCAGATGGTAATGTTGAGCATGGGCAGTTACATTTAGAAGCTGCATGTACTTTCCAACATTGTGAAATTTCAATTGCAGATTCCTATCAGCCTTCACCAACCGATACGTGATCAGTTGTGCTAGTACATTCATCACGAATCATCATCATCGAGCAAAAACTTCTCAAAATAAAATGTCGTTTTAACAGTTCCACAAAGATCTCCCATATTTCGCTTTTCATCTTACAATAAACCCTCATAAGGGAACTTGCATAAAGGAAGGTGTCCCAAAAATATAAAAATTGTCCATGAAGGAAGGTATCTTAAAAAATAAAAATTATCCATCAACATCAAAACGTGTCCCAAAAATAAAAAAAATTGTCCATAAAGGAAGGTATCTTAAAAAAAAAAAATTATCCATCAACATCAAAATTGCAAGTGTACAGTGACATAAAATAGAGGAGGCTGCTCGAAGTTCACCTCCTTGTTTACCTCCACCAGTATTACAAAGGGGGCATTCATATCATCCTTTGATTCTTTGTCAGCAACCAACTTTCAATTCCCTGAAAACACCCTTGACGGAGATAGTTTAATGTCCGCCTTTTTCAAGTTGAACTCTTGTTTATAAGAGGAGTGAGTTTCATTCCAATATTGAATGTGTTTGCTTTTCCAAGCTGAAACGTTGTCCATAAGAGGAGTGAGCTTCACTCTCAAATTTTAGAAAATGCCCCAGAAGGAGATTGCTTATTGTCTGCCTTTTTCAAGCTGGAACCTTGTCCATAAGAGGAGTGAGCTCCACTCTCAATATTTTGGAAAGGATTAGTACATTTCTATCCAATCCCCAAATTGGAATACCCAAGACTTGAAGGGATGTTACTCTTTTTCTAGTTGGAGAGGAAAAACCAATGCATTTAGTTTTGCCCAACATGCCAATTGTTTGTCCATCTATAATCCCAATAGAAAATTTGTTCCATCTACAATCTGAAGAAAATTTGAAAAAATGAGATCCATTCAAATGAAGGAAACCACTAGCGTCACATCTAGCAAGGTTCCCCAAAGAGGCACCATCATAATGTAAATTTATCTAAAAGCCAATTTTGAGCTGCACAGTATATTTTAATTTTTACTGATAACCACACATGAGTTTTTTTATTAGTAATGCAATGGAAAATAAATACTAAGAAACATATGACAATAATCACATCAATAGAGACAGTTTTTTTTGGGTTTGGAAAACCTTGGAAAAACCCAAGATGGGAAAACCAGTGCATCAATCAGATAAGAAATTTTTATACGAAGATAGAGAACAATTACAATCCAGTAGATCAATTCACCCAACCTGGAAAAATAGAACCTCTGCGAATCATTGAGCAACCCTAACAAATCAGTACGACCCCCTACGTAGCTGTATGACCTCCTGGGTAGCTGTATGACCTCCTGCGTAAGCAATACAGAATCCGTACGGTCTTGCGTCAGGTGTACAGAATCCATACAGTTTCTGTACGACCTTTGCTTGATGTATACAAGCTCCCTCTCAGCGATCTCGTACGGCTCTGTGCTTTTCCTGATCAGTCTACGAATCCTCAGGGTGAATGCTCCTTTTCCTTCTCTGCAAACTTCTTCCTCTAACTTCTCTGTTTGTCTCTATGTGTGTCCTCTCCACCAAATCTTCTTTTAAGTCAATGGCTAAGCTAAAACCCTAACCCTCACTATGGATCAATGGATGAGATCCTTCGGTGAGATCAATGGCCAAGATTAGATTAGCCATCACTTAAATTGTTTTCACTTTAACTTTATAAAAAGTGACTCCATTAAGTCAATTAATAATTAGATCACTTAATGTACTTTCCTAAGTCTAAACTTAGGAAAATCACATTTTTACATTTGGCTTTTTGCTTTATGTCTTTTAGCATGTAAGGACATGCAATGATAGAAGACCTTCCTTGTTGCCTCTTTCTAACACTCCTTCTCAACGAGGAAGGGATTCGGTTGCAACCCCAATTTGTCTCTGAACTTCACAAAACTGTGTTTGCAAAGTGCCTTGGTGAAAATGCCCGCCACCTGCTCATCTGTATGAATATACTCCAATCGAATGGTTCTGTTTTGTACACAGTCTCTTAGGAAGTGATACCAGATATCTATTTGTTTGCTTCGGTCATGGAACACTAGATATTTAGATAGCCTGATGCCACTCTGATTATCACAGTGAACCACTGTAGCCTCTAGCTCACACTCGAATAACCCTGAAAGCAACTTTCTCAACCACATTCCCTCATAAGCATCCAAACTGGCTTCCATGTACTCGACCTTTGCCAAGCTCAATGCAACTGACTTCTACTTCATGCTGAACCAAGAGACAACCCCTGGCCAAATGCTGAAGCAACAACTTGAAGTGCTCTTTCGGTCTTCTACACATCCTGCCTAGTTAGCTTATGTGAAGCCTGCTAACTGTACACTCCCATTGTGCTCATAAACCAACCCGTACTCCACTGTATCTTTGATGTAGCGAAGCTCATGCTTCGTAGCTGTCCAATGTACTCTTCGAGGGTCCACCATGAACTGGCTCAAAGAGTTGACTGCGAAACTAATGTCTGGCCGTGTGTTAACCAGATACATGAGTGATCTGATAAGCTGGTGATATAATGTAGGATCAAACCCCTTTGACGTTGATGCATCAATCTTCCTCCAGTTTGAAACTAGATGTATGGACATGGGCTTGCAATCTACCATCCTTAATCTCTTCAAGATCTCTACTGCATACTTCCCTTGTCCAATGAAGAAGCACCCATCTCTCTGCCAAATATCCAAGTCTAGGAAGTAATGCACTAACCAAAGGTCTTTCATCTCAAACTTAATTGCAAGGTCGGACTTGCAGTCGTCAATCAACCTCTCATCTCTTGTAAGAAAGAGATCATCTACATACAATACTAGTATTAGAGGGACCTCACTTGACAAGAAGTACAAGTTGTGGTCAACCTCACTTTGCTGGAATCCCATCTCCCGTAGATAATTGTCTATCCTTGAGTACCATGCCTGAGGTGCTTGCTTGAGCCCATAAAGAGCTCTATGCAACTCTTTGTTCTCCATGTCGAACCCCTTAGGTTGCTTAATGAATACCTCCTCCTCTATAAGTTTGCAAGGTGAGGGACTATGTGGTCCTTCACCCCATCCAAGATGATCAACATAGCTCTGGAATCTAACTTCTTACACCTTGCAAACTTTGTCGGCTCTGTGGGCACAACCTTCGTGGAGTCAATATGCTCCTCTGCATCACTAACATCCTGGATCCTCATGATCCTTTCCGTGTAGGAAAGTTCTGAGCCTCTTGGAGTCTATCCTCAACCCTCAACTATACAACCATATAGAAGAGTATCTGTCAAACCCTAGATTTGAACTCTAGGTTTGTGGCTTCAATAGATTTGTCCTCGACCTATCAATACCACTGTTGTTTCTTAGATTTAGCTCAACAAGGCTTTGATACCATGTAAATTTCCTTATAAACCAATCTAACGCTTGGAATTTCCCATAATGATAGCAAGTTAGCGATCCTGATGAGTTTGAATCTACTTGTATATTTATTTACTCCTATGATACCGAGTCTGTTTCTGCAGACTCCATTACCTATGTCTACATTATCTTACCTCTTGAGGTTGATCTTCTTGATTATAAATCCTCGGGCTTTGGCACTATAGAGTCTTCCTTGGCTAGCTCTGCCTTGACTATGCCTTTTATTGAAGATAACGAAGTTGCAAATGTTTCTACCAAAGTGACATGTATCAAATCTTTTCTTCGGAATATGATCTTGATACTGTTATTTCTTAGAGACAGGGTTCTTACTTGGATTCACAGTTGTTTACTGGCCTCAACTTTTTGTTCAAGATATAACCACATTTGCATGTATGTTGCTCGTGCTTATGAGCTTGGTGTCGGATTCCACGCTCTTAGCTCGTTATATAAGCCCTCTTCTTTGCTCTCATCATCGCTCAACCTTGTATCATTATGTCATTGCAACTTGACACCTTTTACCTAGAGGAGACGCTCCCCGAGTGCCCTTATCTTGTTGATGTTCCTTGCACTATGCTTAGGTCCATTCCTCGTGCTTGGAACTAGTTTTGCATGCCTCTGACACTCATCTCCTCGCATTTAGAGCATTCTTTCATTTTTCCTTCAAGCTCGTTAAAAAGAGTAAGGAGGCCATGAGTTGAATTTCTGGACTCGTTAAAACTTTACGAGAAAAGTATATGGAGTTACCTTCAAGCCCTTGTCCAACTCCTTAAAAATCACTAGATTGTTGAGTTTACTTATTCTTTTAGAATTGCTAAAGTAAGTGAAGGAACATCCACAGTGGTAAAAGTTTAACCCTTTTTTGGACCATGTGGATTACTTATGAAAAATGAATACTCTAGTTGAATGTGGCTAGAAGAGTATTCCCAGGTATATGTTTACCTCTTTTTCGGGCCTGGGAGACTAAATTTACAAAAAAAGAACCTGTTTGAGCTTACTTTTTATTTTTTGTGCTCTGGGTTAAACCATGAAAAATATTATGAGCGTTCCTTATGCCATTGTCATGCTTGCTAAAAATTCAGCGCAAAATCATCGAGTTTATCATTGGTTGCCCCGAGTGATCTTGATTTCCTTCACGCTTGTTAAACTGAGGCTTTATGCTTGCTTTTGAAGGAGCGTCGGTTCGATAATAGTTTAACCCTTTTCTGAACCTCGTCGACTAACTACGAAAAATGAATACCTTAGTTCCCCTGAGCTAAAAGAGTTCTCCTTTGGACTGTTTTATACTTTTTCGGACTTTGGAGACTAACCTTACGAAAAGTTCCCCCTTAGAGTCTTCTTTGGTGTTTTCAGACTCTCAAATTGTGAAAACCCCACCGAGCATCCACTAATTTGGGCTCGTAAAATCCATGAATCAGTGCTTTATCAAACATTCTTCTATCTTTTCTTCGAGCTTGCTAATAATGAAGAAGGTACCGAGTTTTCTTTCTTGGACTCGTTAAACCTTTACAAGAAAGGGGGAAATTGAAGTTCATTCAAATGTCTTTTATACCATGGCAGCAAGTCTTGTCTGCTTGAACAAAGCACCTGTCTTGAGTCTATCAACAATTGGGTTTTAGTTTTTGGCCTTAGGATTAAGCTTGATCTCAGAGTTTTTACTCCTCTGATTGGTTACTTTTCTAATTATATAAAAAATCTGTCAATGTCTCATACATTGCAAATTTGTATAATTGATCCCTTGGTGTCAAAAAGCTGCCTAAGTCACTATTGTGTCGTGCGCACTGTTCAAGGATAAAACCTATGTCAACCATTCTGCAGTTGCCTTGACCTTTTGTGTTGACCATTCCCTGGTATTAGTTCATTACATCAAGTCTTTCAATGGTCCTTGCTGCAAAAATTCGTCCCAGTTCCAAATCAAATCAGTCTTTGACTTCCCTCGTGTTGGATGACGAAGGATGTTTTCATGCCTTCCTTCCAACATATTTCTTCCTATCGACTACAACACATCTTTCTTTGGGAATGAGATTTATAGTTTATGACAGTTCCTTGGGGATTGCAGCCATTAGTGCCAATTTCCCTTGCTATTGGATAGCGGGAATACCTTAATGTCTTCTACTTGATGGATTCTTCAGGTGTTCGACTTCAAGACCATGTATTCACAGTTGTTAGAATGTACTAGGTACCTTGGGGACCATTTTCATTAATGGTGGTTTCCCTTGTGTTTGTTAACAGTTTTCATCAATGACTGGTAATCAAACGTTTTCCTCCATGTACGAATTCAACTCATCTATTCACATGGTTCAGATTTGTACCTTTGGGCAGTTTGGATTGAATACTTTGGGCTAAAAGTAGCATCATCATATGTTTCTATTGCTCCAGTTGTGAAAGACATTGTCACACTTCATATGACATTTGCTGAGACATATATCCACCTTGTATTCTTGTGGCTATGATCGATTATTGAGCATGGATCCACACTGTTCATTTGTGGCCATGACTCCTTTAGATTTTACATGGCACTATTTTTCATATTGTGTGACCATGCTAGTTACATTAGTTATACACATGTTGGATCTTTCTTGTATCTTTATGGAGATCATTTGTACATGGACATATATGTCTTGGAGATCAGATTGTTTGACATTTATCTCTCTTTCAGGTAGCTTCGTTCGAGCCTATGACGTTGGATTCTCCTGTTTTTTCGACTCCACGACTCAACCGTTCCCTATTTATAATGTATTTTGGCTATCACCTTACCCTCTAACCTCATACATTAGGGAGCATTTGTTATATCCCAAAATGGAACTTCTTCATCCGTGACAACATTTACATGTTTTGTCGCATGCCGACACTTCATGAAAGCTACTGCTAGTCACCCAAATGACACCTATGGATGGAAGGGACATATCAGGAGTTTTGTATCTTCGTTACCTCTTTTCTAGACCATTAGAAAGGTAAAAGACTAAGGAACAACTTTCCAGAAAAAATAAACTCCTGAAAACTCTTGGAAATACCCTAAAAAATTCCTTTTTTGACACATGCAACTTTTCAGTGGGAAACCTACATTTTTCAACTTTGTATAAGCGGCTTGTCAGTGTTGTACTTGTACATATCCCCTAAAGAGGTCAAAAAATATAAAATCCTCAAAATTTTGGTGGTTTTGGAACTGCCTCCTCGATTATAACTAACCTATCCTCGACCCTAACTCTTCAGATTTCTATATAAGAGAGGGAGAAGGGATCATGAAAGGGGACTTAGCCTTTTGTATTGTTATGCTGGTGAAATTGAGATTCTCATCCCCCCACCTTTTCCCTACTTGTCATCTACCTTTGCTCCAGAGCTTGGAGGCTGAGATTCTTGGAGGAGAGAAGCAGGAGATCTAGATCGAAGGTTTCACGAGGTGTCTTGCATAAGGAGAAGGTATATCTTGTACTTCTTCCATTGATTAATAAATATTTGATGTTCTTCCCTTTCCAAATCATTGTGTAATGGATGTTGAATATCAGTTGTGATCATATGTTGATATTAATGAGGTTAGGGTTTCATATTATTTTGATTTTCATTGTCTTACATGTGGGAAAATTGGTTTGAGGAAGGTTTGAAGTTTTTTTGAAAGTCTCTTGGTTGGAGAGCAAGAAGAGGGAGAAAGAAAAACCTTGTATCAAAATTTATTGCATAAGGTATGAACCCTTCTAACCCTTGAAATCTTGTTTAAATTTAAACTTGCAAAGTCTTATACACCAGTCTGTAAACCACTAGTATGTTGGTGGCCTCAACCCCAACCATAGGATCAATACCTTAACAACAATCTTGCACATGTTCTTTTCCTTGGTGGATTAATAGGTTCAACAAAATAAACAACCCATTTTTCTAATGCCTGCAACGTTATTTGAGGTACTAGCGATATTTCATCTTGTCGTGAGGGCTTTCCAGTTCTCTGGCAGATATCACAACTGCAACAATAATCTCAAGCATCTGCATGCAAAGTAGGCCACCACAATCCTGCTTATAATATCTTTTGTATTGTGTATTTTCTTGCATAATGGCCTCATGCTCCAAAATGTAGCGACGAAGAATTTCATTTGGTCTCATTTTGTATAACTGTCCAACTATCAACTGGAATTTTATAGCTCCTACCACTAGCTATTTCTTTTGCGTTGTAATGAATCCGGCTGGTGCATATCCCGTACTCAAGGATTGTATAATATCTCTGTAATGGTCATCAAACATCTTGACTGCAAATAATTGTGCATCTGGAAGACTATCGTCGAGATTGCTAGGTTCTTCTCCACTTCCTAGTCTTGACAGCTGGTCGGGTCCTGAATTCAGTCAACCTGGCTTAACAATAATCTCAAAATCAAATTCTTCGAAAATGAGAAGCCATCAACAGATCGTCCCCTCAACACTGGCTTATTGACCAAGTATTTCAATGCTGAATGGTCTATGTACATTTTGAAATGTCCACCCAACAAATAGTGTCGAACATTTTGAAGTGCATATACCATAGCTAATCCTTCTCTTTCAGTTGTGGTGTAATTCTTTTCTGTTGTTGATAATTTTATGCTAGCAAAGGTAATAGGACGATCAATAGAACCTTCACCAGGTTGTGCAAGTACAATGCCGAGTGTGACAGATGATGCATTGACGTGTATATGAAATTCCTTCTTCTAGTCTAGAAAAACTAATATGGGTCATGTGACCATATTATTCTTCAAAACATCCAGACTCTCCTGGCATTGTTCAGTCCACTGAAACTTCACATCCTTCTTCAAGAACTTCTCCATTGGGGCGGTCACCTTTGCATATCCTCTGATAAATTTTTGATAGTATCCTATATGTCCCAAATTCATTCTTAGTTGCTTTATTATCGTGGGTGGTTGCAGGTTAATGATGATCATCACAATTTTAGTAGGATCGACCAAGATTCCATCACGACAAACCACATGACCCAACAAAATTACAAACAGGGCACAACATATACATTTCTTTAGATTTAGAGAAATATGATACTGTATACATTGTTCCAGCATCATTCCGAGGCTCTCAATATGATATTTTATGAGCCCAAATACCATCCAGTCATCAAAATAGACTTCAAGAAACTTGTGAATAAAATATTTGAAAGCAGTCACGACTATCTTGGAAAAGATAACAAGGGAATTCTTGAGTCCAAATGGAATCACTGTATACTGGAAACATCCCCATTTCATCACAAATGCGGTATTTTGTCAATATTTCTATGCAATTTTGATCTAATGGTAACCAGAGAACCCATCAGTAAAGGAATATACTTGTTAACCCCCAACACTCTCCAATCCTTCATCTGTAAATGACGTCGGAAATGGGTCATGCAGAAAAGCATCATTCAACTTCCTTAGGTCAATGCAAATACACACTTCCTCGACAGTATTCGTATCTTGCATTACCATCGAATTGATCCACTCAGATTATTCAACAGGTTCTATGATACCCACATCCAACATTTGATTTAACTATGTCTTAACCCTTTGTTTGTATCGTAGATTGTGTTGATATGGCCACTTAACAGGTTTTGCGTCGAGTTTCAATGGGATCTTCATTTTTCTAAGATATCCAACAATACATTTCATTTCAGAAAACTTAGGGGGCAATAGATCTTGAAACTCATGTAGCAAGTCTGTAATCTTTCCAATAGTTTCATCGTCCTAGTAATCTCCAATATTGGAAAACTTTGGATTTTCTAGAGACCCAATATTTACTTTCTTGATTTTTAACGGATTCAAAAATTTGTTGTTCGACACACTCGATCCTTCCACCATGCGAGTTTCTTTAGACTTGGGAATTTTTATGTCGTGGGGATCATTATCATCTGGTTCATTACATTACAACAATCCATCTAGTGCTAGAATGTCGCGCTGCTCTGATTAAAATTTGTCATTGATACATGAATATTTTCGAATATCTTACTCTTAATTAATTGTAGAGAAACATCAATCGATGGATGATCATCAAAAAATTCAAACATATGTGTGAAACTGATAGATAAATATTCCCATTTTAATGTCCCTCATCGTAGCTCGACCAATGCATATCGGTTCTATGGTATCATGTCCAATGTGTGTATAAACTGATGGATCCATTCTTGTCGTGGGCATGCCTCCTAGGTCGCACAACAATGCTCAATGTGTTCGACAAACTACGCTGTCACCGTACCAAGGATCATTCAATTAAATGGTGAACAAATGTTCATCGAGGAGATCATCATTGAGAGGAGGGTCGACTATGCTAGTAGGTAGGTAATAAATGAATTTTGCCAAAGCTAGAGCCTTTTTTTACTCTTGGGAGTAGAGAATGAAAGGTCCAATTCTTGAAGGATGATTATACATCAGGTTACTTTACCATTGATCACACATCGACTTAACAAGTACAACATGGGATTATAATGAAACACAATTATAGTTTGATAGGACTAGCCAGTCCTGTATTTCTAGCCAGTGTATATCACCTTCTCTTCAAATTGGAATTCCATCAATATCTGGCATTGGGGCCATTCTGAGATAGGCTGTTTATGTGCGACCCACCATCTGGAAGGTGTATCTTTCAATACAAAGTCCAAAGCTGACAATCGTTGAGGTTCTGTAACTTTTTCTTCAAATTTTGTAAGAAAAGATTCCAGGTTAGGAAAAGCTTCATAGGTAGGTAGATCACATACCTCAATACCTACCCATCGCATGGATCTTCTAATTCTTGCGCATATTCTTATTGATACTTCATGCAATCGGTTCTGCCAGTTTTCCAAAGCTTCTCCAGAATCCAATGTGCAAGAACTAACACTTTGCCAACTGAGTTTTTTGTCGGTCGTTGGATTCACATAATCATCCATTGTAGAAGTAATGTTATAGATGTGGTCCAGGTATCCACCTTGTCCTTCACTATTCACCTGCTCGACATACCTTTGGCCTTCTATAGGATTAAGTGTTGTGATCACCCTTATCTTTTCATCTTCAAACCTTAGTATCCCATTCTTGAAATTGATAGTAGTTTGGTTATAAATGGCCCAGTCGATCCCCAAAAGTGTGGGATACAGATTTGTATCATCAACAATGTTTATCACCTCAAAGTATGCATAAGTGTGAAGTCCTTCTATCTCAACAGGAACTTAAGTCAGTTGACCGATAAGTAAAACATTCGATTGATTTGCTAGTATGAGTTGTAAAAGAGACCATACTAGTCTCAGTTTTCCCATACTCTTCCAAGTATTCCTAGTAAGAATGTTCACATCTGAGCCCAAGTCCAGGATAATATAGTCCATGTCATAATTTCCTATCTGGGCAGTCATTATCAATTCATGACTAGTCTTCAATCTTTTCCCAATATGATTAACCCCTCTTTTTGGTCGCACATCTTTTTGAGGTTCTTCTATCAAATCTTTCAATTCTGGGACAACATTTTTATCTTGTATTAGTTTTAAACATAGTTTAAAGAATTCTTTCAGTTTAGTAACCTTTCTTGTTTGTTTCTTTCGAAAGAGCAGGTCAAATCTCTTGAGCATTTCCAGGATTGGTCCTTCAGATGGCATAGTTGTAGAGGTTGATGCTTGATTTCTATCAACGAATTCTTGTTGTGCATCCATGAATACTTATTTTTTTTTTAGATGTTGAATGGTACCTTATTTGTTGGTTTATTGGTCAATACTCAGGGGGGGGTGAATCAGTATTGTTATCTTTTTACTATTTTAACCACTTTTAAATCTATCATTAGAAAGACATAACAACAAGAATACACAGAACACAATTTTAACGTGGAAGCCCAATAGGGTAAACCACCGATACGTCCTGTCACTGGAAAAGTGTTATTTACAAATAGTTTTTCCTGCCGCTACATATAAGGATGGTATTACACCCTGTTTACCAATACCAATTGGAAGGAGGCTACGACCCCTTGTTTTATCAGCTACGACTGGAAAGATGCTACAACACCCTATTTACCACTGCTATTTGGAAGGAGGCTATGCCCCCCTAGTTTATTAGCTATGACTGAAATGAGGCAACAACCCCCTGCAGGCCTGTTGCCTGCCCTAGCACCGCCCTGATATGTTTCTCACGATTTCTCGCCCACTGAATTTTGTCACACCTACTAGTCTCTGATTCTGATCATGTAATTCGAACTGCAAAGACATTTTCCTTCTTACTCAGGCTGTTGCTTAAATACTTCTCAGCGTTTAAGCTTCTTTCAACAATCGCGTCTCTTCAAACTGAACAAACACACCTTTCACTGTTGCACCCTTTCAGATATAAAGATCATACCTTTCAGAACGTCCTTTCACGTTCTTCCATTGATCCTCCACCTCGGAGATCGTTTCTGCATCTTGGAAACCATTTCCGCACTTCTGTCCAACGTTTGCAAGTGCTTTCGCACTGTCAAACTTCTTTCCGCAAGATCATATTCCTGATCCAATCAGAGTCATTGATCCTATTTCTAAGTCAATATGGATCACCAATCTAACAATTGATTTCTGCCTCAAAATCGCCTTTCCGCACCAAGATTACATCATTAACGATTCTCCACTGTCAATCTTCGTCGGGCGTTTTCATGACCGTGGATCTCCAGGTTGCGGGATGCGGGATGTCAACTGTCCGTTTTTTCCTTTCCACAAACTTCTTTCCGCAAGCTTCTTTCCGCACCGTTGATTTGTTTTAGCGAAACTAACTTCAGCCGTTTGATCTTTCCATATTGCAGGATGCAGAAACGTAACATTTCGACTTTCCGCAAGCTTCTTTCCGCAATTTTTATTCCGCACCGTCGATCTTTTGTGGAGTCTTTCTTAACCGTTGATCTTATGGATTGCAGGATGCGGGATGCGGAATCACACTTTCCTATTTTGGACTTCCACAATTTCCTTCCGCAACTTTGTTTCCGCATTGCGGATTGCGAGATGTGGGATGCATAATCACACTTTCCTATTTTGGACTTCCACAATTTCCTTTCGCAACTTTGTTTCCGCATTTTCCTGGATCGTTGATTTCCTTGCGGATTTACACCTGATCGTCCATCTTGATTTCTTGCGGAACTTTGGCTTTTTCGCCTAACTTATGTAAACTTGATCTTCACCGTCAGATCTAGTGTGGGTTGCTCCTTGACGGTCCATTCTAGAACTAATGCAGATCTTCATTCTTTGCGAAAATCCTCTGCGACTGTTTCTAACTGTTTTGAAGACTTATATACACAGAGAATTTCATCATGCTGCTGATTATACATAATTTATAAACACTCTCGCAGATATAGTTTCTCTGAAGAATTTATAAACACTCTAGCAGATATAGTTTCTTCGATTGTTTATTAATACTTTGTTTCCCGTTCATTTCACTCTTCTACAGTTTCACTCTTCATTTGACTAACCAACTTTTGTCATTCATACTGCATCTCTACTTCTACTTGACCTCTGTTCTTTGTTTCATTAACTATTGTTTACATCATACTATCGACACTGTTTTAGAAATCTTCAAATCAGTCATTCATGCTGTCTTATCATCCATATCCATCTCATCCATTGCATTTGTTATAAATGAACTTTTATGACATCATCATTAGGACACCATCATATTCCCTGTCATCATATGTGTCATGCCACATCCTCAACTATGCCATCATATTCCTTGTCATCATATGTGTCATGCCACATCGTCAACTATGCCATGCCATCCCATTACTTCCTTAATCTTTCATTGAGTTTGTTGTGCCATCATATCCACTGGCTATTCCTTTGTCATTCATGAGCACCTTTGACATCAATGAAAACTATAACCCAAATTTTTCAACAATCTCCCCCTTGGGCATTGATGGCAACCTCTAAACATTCTCCCCCTTTGACAACAATGAAAAATGATAACTTGTTATCCCAATGCTGCACTTATTTTGATATAGGATTTCCTATTTCTCTTATTTTTGACAACTCCTCCTGTCATCATATCTCCCCTTTAACTTAACTTGGTCATTTAACCAATGTATTATCATTTATTTTATCATTCTTGTTCTTGAATGATAACTTAACTGATAGATCCATGGACTCCCCCTGTCACTGTACTTCTTCTCCTTTGTCAACATTTTTGTGACAGATTTTACACTAAACATTTTTTCAACACTCTTCCATTTTATGTTCTAGGATACATGTTTAAAAAAAAAGAAACTATGTTCTTGCTGCCATATCTAATGGTCTATTCTTCTTGTAAGTTATCTAGCTTCCGCTTTTACCAGAATTCCTTAAGCCTGCGCATTTAGATCTTCATATAAAAACATAGCATATACTGCTACATTATTTTGGATTTTAGATCTATATTATCAGCTGTCCAGAGACCCATAACTTCAGATCCTCAACACAAAGACTACTTCAGTTTATTACATAGTCTCTTTGGTCTCTCTATCTCAGACATAAAGACTCATAACTTCAACCTTTTTCCTTTTTCAATGCTAAACTCATCCTGCTATCTTACCAATAGACTGAATTTTTATTTTTAGACTTGCGTTTTCTCCTGTCAATAATTTATGTGTCATGACCTCAAATACTAAGTGAACATAATCATCTTTATCTTCTATTTGATTGCAGACATCATGGTCTTCATGATTCTCACATTTTGTTGTTCTCACGTTACTTCATACTTTCTCTTATGTCATCCATACACCATCCTTGATCTCCCATCATCTTTGAAGAAGATAGCTTTCAATATACTTCAACATTAGATACCAATTGAATTTTTTGCTTAGATACCAATTGGATTTTTCTGACTTTAACTCCCCCCGAGTATAAGATCCTTTCTAATGTTTATTTTCAGGGTTTTCTTTAAATCACGAGATACCTTTTTAGAAAAGGATCCCACAGTCATCACTGCATCCTTCTTCATCCCCTTCATCTTTATCGGTGTACTCTTTTATATCACTAAGTAGCTTTCCCTCATGATGAGTGTCATTTTTATCTATGACCTGATTATTCTCAACATCAACTACTGAGACTTCATTAATGAATGAAAGTTGTGTTTCTTCTGAAGCTTCTAATTCTTTCATCCACACATTTTCAAGAGGTGTACTATTTACTTGTCCTTCACCATGCTCTGTGTTGGTGTCATGTTCCCTTTTCATCCTTTGATTTTCTCCTATGACTCTACAGTCAACCACCTTGTGATCAAACTTATGACAGTAATGACAATAACCATGAAATTTTTCTTTATCCACATGAGGTCTTTGGTCTCTCTATTTCCTAACTTCCATTTTCTTCCACTGTCTCTGAACTTCTATTGGAGCATCACATTTCAGTTTACAATTCCTATCCAAGTGTCCAAAGTTATTACATTTGTAACACTCCATATCAAATCTTTGGAGAGGGCCAAACTGGTTATGATTCCTTACCTTCGGCTTTTTAATTGCATCCTTCTTGTACTCATGAACTTTTTCATAAGCCTTGCATTTCAGGGATTTATGACCAAAGTTATTATAGGAATAACAATGACCTAGAAAAATTTTCTGATTTCTATTTATTACTTGTCTCTTGAGCTCCTCATGAGTTCTGTCTTTGTCATGAAAAGATAAATCATATTCTTTGCATTTTTCATTTTTAACAAGATTCATTAATACTTCAGCGTAGCGCTTTGTACTTCCTCTCTGATTAGTGAGTGGGAAACCCTCTGGCGTCTTTTCTTTAACGAACCCTAAACTAGATCTATCACTAGATGATCTTTGACTGTTCAGAATGCCATCCAGAATACTTGAGCTGTTTTTAAACTTAGATTTGATGAATTTTTCATCAACCCCTTCTCTAAGTCGAGCAATTTCTTTCTCAAGTTTTTTAGAATCTTGAATTCTCTTCCCGAGAAGAACTACTAGATCTGCCTCACTCTTCTTGGCCTCTTAAAGTTGGTTTCTCAAATCAGTAATATTTTGATTTGTCTCTTCTTGGTATTTAGACAGTTTCTCTTCCAAAACTTTGTTCTTTTTCCTACATCTTTCAGTTTCATCTACAACAGCCATGCATTCAGCTTCTATGTCCACTTCTGATTCCTCATCTGAGTTTGTTGTTCCTAAAAATGAGATTTCATTATATTCACTCATTTCCTCATCTTCACTTTCTTCCTTGGAATAGAAGGTCTTCTTTTTCTCTTTATACTTCTTTCTACCCTTATGACAACATGATTCTTCATGGTCACTCACTTCTTGTTTTAGGTAGGGACACTTATGGGAAAAATGTCCAATCCTGCCATAGTTGATACATTTCAAAGGTAGTTTACCTTTGTATTTCCCAGTTCCTTTATTAAATCTACTTACAAAGAGGGCTTCCTCATCATCTAGATTTTTTGATTGATTTTTGGAAGTGACTTTAAACGCTGCTTCTTTTTTTGAGTTTTTATCCTGTCCAGTTCTCATCTCATAAGCAATGAGAATTCCATGCAGCTCATCTACTGTCACCTTTTTAAGGTCATCTCGTTCCTCTAGGGTGGAAACCTTTGAGTCATATCTCATTGGTAAAGTTCTTATTACCTTGCTTACCACTTCTTTTTCTTTCAATTTTCCTCCAAGACCTCTAATAGCATTAACCACCTCATCTACACAATGAAGGTATTCCCCAATGTTCTCTTCTTTTCTCATTTTGAGGCTTTCAAATTGACTTTTATATGTCTGTAGTTTGGACTCTTTGACCTTAGACGCTCCTTCATAGATAATCTTCGACTTATCCCAGGCTTGTTTGGCAGAAGTGCATTGCATAACCTTAGTAAACACAGTGTTTGTTAATCCACTTAAAATTGCATTTAGGGCTTTGGTGTTGCCTTCATATTCACCTAGTTCAACTGTGTCTATAGGGTATAGGTTTCCTATGTTATGTTATTTTTCAGTTGCTACCCAAACCTTCCATCCCAGGGACATCAGATGACACCTCATTCTTACACTCCAAAATGCATAGATTTCTCCTGTAAATAGTGGAGGTCTATTAGTGGCCAAGCCTTCTTGTTGATCCATAGTGGTTATATAAAGGATATACCTTCCAGTGGTTAAATTGTGTTGAAGGAACCTACTTTGATACCAATTGTTGGTTTATTGGTCAATACTGAGAGGGGGGGTGAATCAATATTGTTATCTTTTTACTATTTTAACCACTTTTAAATCTATCATTAGAAACGCATAACAAGAAGAATACACAGAACACAATTTTAACATGGAAGCCCAATAGGGTAAACCACAAATACGTCCTATTCCTGCAAAATTGTTATTTACAAACAGTTTTTCCTGTTGCTACAGACAAGGATGGTATTACACCCTGTTTACCAATACCAATTGGAAGGAGGCTATGACCCCTTGGTTTATCAGCGACGACTGAAAGGATGCTACAACACCCTATTTATCAATGCCAATTAGAAGGAGGCTACGACCCCCTGGTTTATCAGCTATGAGTGAAAGGAGGCAACAACCCCCTCCAGGCCTCTTGCTTGCCCTAGCACCGCCCTGCCACCTTGATATGTTTCTCACGATTTCTCTCCCACTGAATTCTATCACACCCGCTAGTCTTTGATTATGATCTTGCAATTCGAACTGTAGAGACATTTTCCTTCTTACTCAGGCCGCTGCTTAAATACTTCTCAACGTTTAAGCTTCTTTCAACAGTCGCGTGTCTTCAAACTGAACAAACACACCTTTCATTATTGTGCCCTTTCCGATCTGAAGATCACACCTTTCAAAATGTCCTTTCACGTTCTTCTATTGATCCTCCACCTCAGAGATCGTTTCCGCACCTCTGTCCAATGTTTGCAGGTGCTTCCGCATTGTCAAACTTCTTTCCGCAAGATCATTTTCTTGATCTAATCAGATTCATTGATCCTATTTCTAAGTCAATCTGGACTGTCGATCTAACCATCGATTTTTCCCTCAAAATCTCCTTTCCGCACCAATATTACCTCATCAACGATTCCCCACCATCGATCTTCGTCGATCGTTTTCATGATCGTCGATCTCCATATTGTGGGATGCGGGATGCAGGATGTCGACTATCCATTTTTTCTTTTCCGCAAACTTCTTTCTGCAAGCTCCTTTCCACAAGCTTCTTTCCACACCGTCGATTTGTTTTAGCGGAACTAACTTCAGTCGTCCGATCTTTCCAGATTGCGGGATGCGGGATGCAGAAATGTAACATTTCAACTTTCTGCAAGCTTCTTTCCACAATCTCCTATCCACAATTTTTCTTTCGTATCGTTGATATTTTGCGGAGTCTTTCCTGATCGTTGATCTTGCGGATTGCGGAATCACACTTTCCTATTTTGGACTTTCACAACTTTGTTTCCGCATTGCAGGATGCGGAATCACACTTTCCTTCTGCAACTTTGTTTCCGCATTTTCCTGGATCATTGATTTCCTTACGGATTTACCCCAAATCATCCATCTTGATCTCTTGTGGAACTTTGGATTTTCCTCCTAACTTATGTAAACTTGATCTTCACCGTTAGATCTAGTGCAGGTCGGTCCCTGACCGTCCATTCTAGAACTAATGTAGATCTTCATTCTTTGCGGAAATCTTTGCGACTGTTTCTAATAGTTTTGAAGACTTATATACACAGAGAATTTTATCATGTTGCTAATTATACAGAATTTATAAACACTCGTAGATATAGTTTCTCTGAAGAATTTATAAAAACTCTCGCAGATATAGTTTCTTCGATTGCTTACATATACTCTATCTCCCGTTCATTTCACTCTTCTACAGTTTCGCTCTTCATTTGACTAACCAAATTTTGTCATTCATACTACATCTCTACTTCTACTCGACCTCTGTTCTTTGTTTCATTAACTATTGTTTACATTGTTAGATTTTTATTAATTAGACAGTATGATCTTAGGATCTTATCTTAGAGAATAGCATGTACAACAATCAATCACAAGAGACAATGGACACAAAGATTTTCCTCGGGGAAACCATAAAGGATAAAACCCCGCAACTTCCTCAGAGATAGAATGAGCACCAATGGTAGCATTAAAACCCAAATACAATAAGATGATCTCCAACAGCTGTTCTCTCTCTTATCCCAGCTCCTTCTCTCTCACTCATGCGCTACAATTGAGTGTGAGTGACTGTGTGATAAATAGAGAGGCTTAAGTTTCTATTTATACTAGTTTTTGACTTGACAACATCTTACCAGGGACGACTTCTCTAGGAGAGTCTAATTACCCTAATGCCCCACAACTGCGGGGACTTTAACCCCTGATCAACAAGGAGATTAACCTCTATGAGTTTACATGAATTGTTTACATTACTGATTCTCCCAATAGGAACATCGAGGACTAATCAAATACAATATATGAAATACATAAGTGAATACATTTTGAAGTTACAAATACATCAACACTCCCTCTTAACTAGGAAGGTATTCTCTTGACATAATTCATCAGCACAAGTCTTCTTCTCTGGATCAAGTCTGGATCATCATCACTGGATCATCACCAAAGCTGGATCATCACTGGATCATCATCATCACTGCTCCGCTATCTCGATCAAATGGTGCTATCTCTCAATTCTACTCGTCACAAGAAGTTCTATAGAGCCAACCCCTTTTCCTACTGGTTTTTGGCCTAGCCCCCATGTAGGTCTTCATATTCTTCAACACTTACATCCAACCTTGAGAGGCCCAACCTCTACATCGCAAAGGCCCTCCAAACACTTATATCTAACCATGGAAGGCCCAGCCTTCCACCATGTCAGAAAGGCCTAGCCCTTACATCTGACCATGGGAGGGCCCAACCTGCCCCCATGTTAGAATGGATTAGCCCTTACATATAACCATGGGAGGGCCCAACCTGCCCCCATGTCAGAATGGCTCAGCCCTTACATCTGACCATAGGAGGGCCCAGCCTGCCCCCATGTCAGAATGGCTCTGCACTTACATCTGACCATGGGAGGCCTCGCCTACCACCATGTCAGAATGGCTCTGCAGTTACATCTGACCATGGGAGGCCTCGCCTACCACCATGTCAGAATGGCTGACGGACTCATCACTTCCCCTTGGAAGGAAACTCTTTCTGGAGAACGCCCAAATTCTTTCGGAAGTACTCAAAATTCACTCTAGATAATGGCTTAGTCAACACATCAGCTATCTGTTCGTCCCTTGCAACATATTGGAGCTTCACTGCTCCCCTCTGCACCATATGCCTGATATAGTGGTATTTGATCTCGATATGCTTCGATTTGTCATCGAACACCAGGTTCTCCGACAACTTCACACAACTTTGGTTGTCGCAATATATAGAAGTAGCATCTAACTGGAGATCAAACAAATTAGATAGTAGCTTCCTTAGCCACACTGCCTCACAACTAGCCGAACGAGCTGCGACATACTCTGCTTGGGTTGTACTCAGTGCTACACAGGATTGTTTCCTGCTAAACCAAGAGATCACACTTGATCCCATCCTGAAGTAGCACCTCGAAGTGCTCTTCCTATCAATGGCACTTCCTGCCTAATCAGAATCCACATAACCCTCCAGGTTAATATTCTGATTCGCCTCATACTTGAGTCCATAATCAACTGTACCCTTTACGTACCTCAGAATATGCTTTGCAACAATCAGGTGAACATGTCTGGGATCCGTCAGGAATTGGCTCAATGTGTTCACAGCAAAGCAAATATCTCGTCTTGTATTTGTCAGGTACATCAAGAACCCAATCATCCGACGATACATCGTAGCATCAACCGACTCTGATGAAGCATCACTCAATAGCTTTAGGTTCGATGCCATAAGTGTGGTCATAGCCTTGCAGTCCATGATCCCGAACCTCTTCAAGATCTCTAATGCATACTTCTCTTATCCTAGGGAGATTCCATCTGTATTTTGCCACACCTCCATGCCTAGAAAGTAGTGCATCATACCCAAGTCCTTCATGTCGAACTTAGTAGCAAGCTTCCTCTTTGTATCAGCAATCAACCCATTCTCACCTGTTACAAACAGGTCATCTACATACAGTAGGAGTATCACTGGGATCCCTTATTCAACTTTGTAGTAAAGGTTGGAATATGCTTTACTCTTGGTAAAGCCCAAACTGGATAGGAAGTTGTCAATTCCACCGTACCATGTCCTGGGTGCATGTTTCAAACTGTATAGGGATTTCTTCAATTTACATACATGAGTCTCCCTATCATGTGTCTCAAAACCAAGTGGCTGCTCCACATACACTTCCTCTTCCACCACACCATTCAAGAAAGCAGTCTTGACACCCATTTGGTGTATCTTCCATTTTCATTACTGCAGCCAAAGAAAGTACTGATCTGATGGAAGTGTATCTGGATACAGCTACAAAAGTTTATTCATAATCTATTCCTTCTTTCTGGGAGATGCCACGAGCTACAAACTTTGCTTTATATTTCTCTATGCTACCATCTGCAGCATGCTTAATCTTGTAGATCCAATTGGAAGTCACAACATACTTCCCCTTTGGTCTTGGGACAACATCCCAGACATCATTCTTCATGATTGACTAGTACTTCTCAATCATAGCATCCTTCCACTCTTTCTTTTCTGCCACTTCTTCATAATTGGACGGTTCTTTATCAATGATATCACATAATAGGGCTACATATCCGAAGTAGGACCTAGTTCTCTTCCTCTCTCTGTGCATCTCTTCTGGAGCTCCATATCTTTCTACACCTTGGATAGCCTCTTGTACCCATGCAAGTTTCCTCTTGTGAGGATTCTTCTCCTGGGGTGGATCTACAGGTTCTTAGGGTTCTTCTATTTCTCGATCTTCTTCTTGAGTTGCATCGTTCATAGTTGTATCTTGAATTCTGGGTACTTGTGTTTCTTCAGGGTCTTCAACATGTCTCTTTCTAGATTTGATGTAAGCTAAGTCTTCATCAAATATTACGTCCCTGCTGATGTCGATCTTCTTGAATCCTGGGAAATATATTCTATAAGCCTTCGAGCTTTCAATATATCCCACAAATATACCCTTCTTTCCAGAAGGATCTAACTTTGTCCTCTTTTCTTTTGGAATGTGTATGTACACTGGACAACCGAATATTCTGAGATGGCTGACCTCTGGTTTCTTGCCGGAGAAGACTTATTCAGGTGTCTTGTTCTCGAGTACTCTATGTGGAGTACAGTTCTGTACATACAACGCTGTCCTAACAACTTCTTCCCATAGATGCATGGGAATTTTTTGATCATGAAGCATTTCCCTTACAACTTCCATGATCATTCTATTCTTCCTTTCTACAACCCCATTCTGTTGTGGATTATATGGAGTGGTCAACTCCCTCTTAATCCTTGAATCTCTGCATAACTCTTTAAATTCATTTGATGTGAATTCTCCGCCATTGTTTGATCGAAAGGTTTTGATCTTCTTTTCTGTGTGGTTCTCAATCTAGGCTTTGAATTCCTTGAACTTGTGGAATATTTCATCTTTGTTCTTCAAGAAGTATATCCATGTCTTCCTAGAAAAATCATCAATGAAAGAAACATAGTATACATACCCACTTAATGAATTGGATGACATCGGACTGCATACATCGGAGTGGATGATTTCCAAGATTCCTTTTTCCTTGCTCTCACTAATTGGAGATGTTTTCTTTGTGTTCTTTCCTTTCGCACATCCTTTGCAAACTCATTCATGCTTTTCCTGTATTTCTGGAAGACCTTCAATAGCTTTGCTTGCAAGTGGTAGTGCCCTATAGTGCACATGTGCAAGCCTTCTGAGCCAAAGTTTATTTGGCTCTACTGAGTCATGGACCAAAGCTTGTTCTTGTTGGCCCTTTAATTTGTATAGTCCTCCCTCTTGCTCTCCAATCACTACTGCATCATCTATAGACTTTTCTTTTGGCCACATAAGGACTTGGCCATCTACAAATGCAACCCTCATGCCTTTTGCATCCAATGCAGATATTGAGAGGAGATTATTCTTTAGTCCTAGTACGAACAAGACATCCTTCATCTTCATAGACTTTCCAGAGTCTAGCTTATATGAGGATTCACCACTACCTTTTATTGGATACTGGTAATCATCCCCAAGTTTCACCTTGTGAGGTGACTCATGTTCATATAGTTTCACAAAGGATTCTTTGAATCCCGTCATATGCTTGGAAGCCCCATTGTCTATAAGCCAATCATTGCTTCCATGTGTGATAGTTCCCATGATGGCATAAATCAGAACATACTCTTCATCACTTAAAGAATCTTCACTTTCTTGTTTGACTTTTTTCTTGGGAGGATCATCATCCTCTGTAGTGTGAGCATGATGTTTTCTTTTGTTCTTCTGCTTCTGAGAGTTAATTTTGTTTCTAGGACAATTTTTGGCATAGTGTCCTATCTCATCACAAGTAAAACATATGAGTTGAGTTCTTCTAGAGTTATTTTGGTGAGAATGCTTACCTTTAGGATGATGATGGTCCCGCCTAATTTTCTTGGAGTGTACTATGAGAGCTTGATATTCACTTCCCATATTTTCTTCTCGGGATACTATTCGAGCTTCCTCTTGTGAGTATTCCTCCCACAGTCTACTAAATGTGACTAGCTTTCTTCTAGCACAAATCCCTTGAATGAAAGAGTCCCATGACCTAGGGAGACCATTCAAGGTGGTCATCATAATTTCTGCATTCTCCACTTCTTCATCCACTGCTTCAAGTTGTTCTTTGATCTGTGAGACCTTTGTAAAGTATGATTGTATGGTCTCCGCATTCTGGATCTTCACACTCTTCAACTGGTTCCTCAAAGTCATCTTCCGGTTTATGTTCTTCCCTTTAAATAGCTTGGTCAGGGAATCAAACATTGCTTTAGGTGTCTTTATGGATGACACCTATGGTATGAGGTGATCCTTTATTGAATAAGCAATAATCCTCTTATCCATGACCAATTTATTTTTGTGTAAGGCCTTAGCCTCATCTCCCTATGGAACTGGAGCTTTTTCACTGATGTAAGAGTCCAACTTATTTTCTTCCAGGACTAGGGAGATCCTATACTTCTAGGCTCAGAAGTTATCAGCTCCCTCAAGATTTTCATCAAGCTTGGTGTGATGAAACATCTTAACTGAGAACCTTAAATGGAAATACAAAAGATTAGATCTTACCAATCTGAGAAGCTGAAAACTAGATCTGGAGCTAATTTTCTAGTTCCAGGGAAAATTAGGGTTTGACTTTCCTGGAGTTCTACCCAACCAAAAACCTCGATTTTTGTCTCTAAACTTTGATTTTGAGGAGGAGAGAAATCCTAGCCTGGGCTCACTCAAAAATTCCTCTTTAGTGAAAATCCCTAATTTCCCGATGTAGTGGTAGGTCCGAAACTAAAAGTGATCAGAATTAGATTCTGCTTCGACAGAAAGATGCGCCCTTCAATGGAGATTCATCCTAGCCTCCTTTTGCTGATGGATTGTGGAGAGAGATCCAAAAAGAAAGATACCCTAACTTCCACAGCTACACAGTGTCTTCTTCTCAGGTTAGATCTGATACCATGTTTTATTTTTTATCAATTAGATAGTATGATCTTAGGATCTTATTTGAGAGAATTACATGCACAATAATCAATCACAAGAGACAATGGACACAAATATTTTCCTTGGGGAAACCATAAAGGAGAAAACCCCACAACTTCCTCAGAGATAGAATGAGCACCAATGGCAGCAGTAAAACCCAAAGACAATAAGATGATCTCCAACAACTGTTCTCTCTCTTATCACAGCTCCTTCTCTCTCACTCATGCGCTACAACTGAGTGTGAGTGACTGTGGGATAAATAAAGAGGCTCACTCTCTATTTATACTAGTTTCTGACTTGACAACAACTTACCAGGGCCAACTTCTCTAGGAGAGTCTAATAATCCTAGTGCCCCACAACTGTGGGGACTTTAACCTGTGATCAACAAGGAGGGTTAACCTCTATGACTTTACATGACTTGTTTACATTACTGATTCTACCGATAGGAACATTGGGGACTAATCAAATACAATATATGAAATACATAAGTGAATACATTCCGAAGTTACAAATACATCAACATACATCATATTGTCGACACTATTTTGGAAGTATTCAGATCAGTCATTCATGTTGTCTTATCATCCATATCTATCTCATCCATTGCATTTGTTATAAATGAACTTTTATGACTTCATCATTAGGACACCATCATATTTCTTGTCATCATATGTGTCATGCCACATCCTCAACTATGCCATCATATTCCTTGTCATCATATGTGTCATGCCACATCCTTAACTATGCCATGCCATCCCATTACTACCTTATTCTTTCACTGAATTTGTCCTGCCATCATATCCACTGGTTATTCCTTTGTCATTCGTGAACACCTTTGACATCAATGACAACTATAACCCAATTTTTCCAACATTATTTTGTGTTGTTGGTTGCACTTTTGGTTGCCCATACGATACTTCTTGATCAAATCTAGTCGCAACACCTCCTCTTGTTACGATGACAATACTTGGATCCCTTGGTCCAATAGAGATATTTTGGATGTTCAGATTGGGTTTCTGAAACAGGTTCTCATTTCCCACATTCCTAGCCTGCCATTTTCAAATCAATTAAGGGAACTCTTCAATAGTATGAAAAAAACAATTGCAATATGAACACGTCGTGGTAGGATTTGTGCAGTCCCTGGAAAAATGTCCAGGTTTTCCACAATCATAACATATCACTTGGCCTCTTATGCGACCAAGTCCTCCTCCTCATCCTTGACCCCTGGAAAATCCACCTCCCCTGGGTTGAGGGTATTGTGTTTACAGATATTGTGCCTGAGGGTACTGGTTCTGAGGAAAGTGAGCTTGGGATCGCTTAGCCTGCATTTGTTCATCATTCTTCATTAGGTATGTGTTGAATGTTTTCTCTTGTAGCAACTGATATGCTCTACAATATTTCTGGTCGTGGCCCACCGATCGACAAAATTTACAGTATAGACTGGCTGGTGCACTTACGATTTTCTATTAGTATAAGCATTCTTCTGATTGATGTCCTCTAGTATAACACATTCAACACCAAGGAATCCCTTGTGTATTCATCATATTTGGTGCTCCTGATATGACATAATTCATAAATGACAAGAAATTATCTTTATGATGTCCTTCGATTCTCCATCTGGTAGACCATAGTTATTCTTGTACTTCCTTCCCTTTCTTGATATCATGAGTTGCAATGTATGGTTGGAAAGTTGTAACTAGATTTGCTTCATTCCTACACCAGTTTCTCCGATCGGCGAGGCTTCCAAATTCATAGCCAGTTCCAGATCCCCGTTGTGAGATATGATCTTCTGCTACAGTAACGGAATACAAATGTGCGATAACATTGTTGTAATAAACCATTCCTTATGTTGGACGTTCGACATTTTGAAACTTGCTTTGGTCATCAAAGTATTGAATCTTTGGTCGAAGTCCCAAACAGACTCTATAGGTAAATGTTTAATTTATTTAAGCTGTAATGCACTACGACTCAGATTTTTCTTTCTTAAACTCATATATCAATCTTGTCAAGATCTGATCCAATGTCTTATGATAAATTCCTGCATGAACTGCATAGAATTTCAAGTACTAGTTGAGCGCACAACCTATGAGGGTCGTGATCATCTGAGATTTATTTATGGCATCATCTTGGACCTGTCGCACGGTCCAAACAACTTCGCATAGAAACCAATGTTGCTCAGGGTTCTCCAACCCATTTCCATTCAAAATTGGTAATTTTATATCATTTCCAACAATTATGTTTACTCTTGGTACTCCTTAATTAAAATTTTCACTAGTGGGAGTTCCCTGACTGCTATTTCCACTATTATTGTTACTCAGATTAGCAAAACCATTGGGTGATGTGTTTCTCCATCTTACCTTAGGTGATGTGTTTCTTGATCTTACTTTGGGTGACGTACGTGGGGTCACGGGTATGTCGTAATCTTGATCTAGGTCTGGTTCTTCTTCTCCTTCAGCTTCTTCAGATATTAGCTGGTATTCCTCCTCTTCATTACAAGATCCTCTGTTAAGGTGCGACACCAATTCGTAGTCCTCTCCTTCAGTCACCCTTCAACTTCCTCTTTTTGTCGTAGTCCCTCTTCTCTTTCCTGACTGAAACCTTTTTCCACTCCTTAGGCATCCACCTTCTAGTTCAGTATCACTATTACCATAAAACATCTTAGTTTATATCCACCCATTCGGCTCACAATCTTTCTCGCGACATATCCCTGGTCTCTGCACACAAATTTTTATTCTTTGGATTCCATCCTCAGGATCCCTTTTTCACATATAGGAATCTTAATCCACAATTTTAAAGATTTTAGATAACAACCTCTAGGTCCTTGGGAAAATTATCTTTCTGTCTCACTGTATGATTTTATCGTGCCGACTTCAATTTCTGTGATATATCCTCCCAAGATACTATCGAAATAGAAATAGACATTCCTAGATATAGGATTTCTCACCCTCTTCAGTTGCTGGATCAACTCAAGACTACACTCTGTCGGTTCTCCTCAGAAAATTTACCTTTGTATCTCTAGCTTCGACAACCACTGATGTAGTACAATGGGAATTTTGCTAAAGAAAATATCGTGAATGTCCATGTAAAGGTATGATTCTAATAATTCAGTTGGGCTCCATCGCGATCCTTCACTTTATTTCCGTGCAAACTCTAGTCTCTTATAATTGACCCAATCTTGAATTTTCGGCTTCGCCGAGTACCAAAACATATCCCCGTCACAATGATTCACGGTCCCAAAAATTTGTTGGCTTAACTTTCGATCCACCCATATTTATATCCTTTGTTGTCAACAAGACCCAAGATACTAGATCGACAGAGCAGAACCCCGTTGGCAACACCTGCAACGTAGATGACGTCTCACCCAATATATCTTATGGGGACTAACAAAACCAGGTTTTTGTAGTTATGTTGGGGATTTCACTTTTGCAATACTTATTAAATCACTCGACTGAAACCATTAATTATCCTTCTGTTTCATGCATTCATTCAAGATAATATCTACTGATTCGTCGACATAAATAACATCATTAATCATGAAGTATCAACACATTCAAGATGTGACACATATAATTATACTTTCACAAAAGGGCCTGTGTGATGTATTCATATCGACCAATTTGCAATAGATAATTATTCGACACACTGGCATAAACATTAAAATACATAGAGACAAGATATAATGTGGAAACCCATCTGAGAAAAACCACAAATGTGCTCTTTATTTGGCATGAGAAATAGGTTAGCACCATTGGCCTGCACACTCAGCTTGCAGACTCTTATTTAAATATTCTTTACAATGCATACATTCATCTCTCATCTCATGCTCTCTGGTTTTGGTCTCTCTCTCTTATTCTCTTACTCGTTGACCTAAACACATCCTGGATCGATTCTATCCTTGTTTCCCACTGTTCAAGATCCATCAATCCTTAACCCCCCCACACACAGCTTGGGTTCATGCTTTTATAATCTTTTCCGATTTTACAATTCTTTATTCAACCTTCAACCGAATCTCAACTGTTAGCGGACAAGTTGTCTTTCTATTTTAATACATTTAGTTATCTCTACAAATAGGCATTATCGACCCAAAATACAATTATGATTTATTACTAAAAGCAAGCTTTTAGTCTAACTAACTATTTCCGCAAAATCAGTCGAATTCTGTTTTTCGATTGCTTTATTCCTCTTCCGTTGTGGTTCTTTATGTCGCAGCTGCTTCCGTCGCAACTTTTTTCGTTGTCCGATCGGGATCTTCATCTTTCTGAGCAGAATTCTGTCTGACTTTATCTAGGGCCAACATATATGCATAATCAAGTATTTTTAAAATATTACAAAGAGGAATATCCCCATCATGTGGCCATGAACAAACCATAGTTTTATTTCTAGGGAGAATCCCTCCCAATGCTAGAATTTATCACTATCGTTATCAACAACATAGTGATATCTAGTGCCTAGTCACAATGCCTTTTTTGCAGTTTTTACCTCGGCAAGAAATAAATATGGACTATGGTGCTTATGTATCAATTACATGGAATTAAATAATTTCCAATCAAATAAAAATTTCCATTTCCCGTAACTTATGAGCTAATGGATGAACTTAATGGGGTTGCACACTTCTCCAAGCTCAATTTTCATTCTAGTTATCATCAAAGTACAATATGAGAGGAGAATGTCCACAAAATATTTTTTATAATCATGTGGGCCACTTTGAATTCATAGTTTCGTGGTTAATCTTGACCAATGGTTCATCTACTTTCCAAAGTCTCATGAATAATATATTCAAGCTTCATAAAGGTACGTTCTTAATATTTTTTTACATTTTGATTTATAGTAAGACCTTGGATGACCACATCACATTTAGACAAATTTCTCCAAATCTTAGAAGATAATCAATTATATGCCAAGAAATATAAGTGTGGTTTGAATTAGAAAGAATTTTGATACTTAGGCCATGTTGATTCGAAATGGATCAATATATAATTTTTCATCTATTTGGTGCTTTTGGGGTGGAAAAGATTGGATGAATTGGATTGCAGATCCCATTTTAGGGGCAGGTTTCACTTTGCAGATTTGGGGTCCAGAACCTCCTAGGGCATGTTTTAGGGTATAAACAATGTTTTTTGGGGTTAGAAGTTCATTTCTTGTGTGATTCCCCTTGACGAAATTCTGCACCCCGATACCTTTCCAATGATGTAATAATATCCTCAAACGAAGTTCGTATGAGGAAGTTGTTCCTCTCGTAAGTCAACCTATCCAGTTGACGACCATGATACTAAGTGGATTCCACATCAGCTCTTGTTTCTCACACATATGGAGCTAGTCACATGTGGAATTTCAAGATCATTCTAGAAGGTTCAAAACCCTGACTTGAATCAAGAATTGGGGCATGCAAAATTACTAAAACTAAACCTAAACAACTATTGGGATATGTTAAATACTAGACCATTAGGAAAAGAAGGGGTTCCATTCTTCTAACGTTATTGTATTGTTCCATAGTTGAGTAACATAACAAGAGTGGATATTAGAGCAGAATAGGGGATATATGATATTCTATACTATCCATTCTAACCATAGAAACATAGGTAACTCCGTAGAGAGTGCCATTTCATTTGTATTTTCATTTCATATAAAAGAACAAGACATAATCCTCATTATTGGCTGGGTTCCCCCCCATAGTGGGATTTCCCAGTGTATATCTTGTTTTATTTGTGTGAATTGTTTATTTCTTTGCTCTAGTTATTTTGCTTACAGTTCCATTTCTTTTCATGTGGTTCATGACATTGGATATAGATGCGTGTTACATCCATGAACCCCCTCGGTATTACACAAGGAATGTGGGAAGGTCGGATATTGCTGTTGTGATGGAGACTCAACAAGAGAATCATATATGTTTGTTAAGGGATCTGACATTTCACTTACAAGGATTGAACCTGGGTGGGGAGGGTAACAATCAGTCCTCCCAACCACCCAAGCTACTCACTCAATGGAAATAAGATAATATAAAGAAATAATTTGTAAGATCCATTCCACTGGAATATGCATGATAGTTTCAGATCACATTGGTATCATATCAATTTTATTTGGGGTTTTGTGGGAAATTGCAGGATCCAGTAGTTGGTGAAAACAATCTTCAAACTAGCCACAATGGACAAGTTTGGTGAAGAAGTGATGGGAAACTATGAGTAGCAATTTAGAAAGTTGGAAATAGAAGTGATCGATATCTCTCACAATATGTGAATCCTCATGGTGGATCTAGAGAGAAAGTTTGGACATTTCGGTGACTTTGGAGGCTCTAACTTAGATATCAATTCAGAGGGGAAATAAGAAGATAAAGACAACCTAGAAAAGGATCCAAGGAAAGAGTTTGAGAAAGAGAAGTCAATTTCTAATACCAATATTCATTCCCAATATTTATTTAAGATGGAAATGAAAGTTGATATTAAGTTGTAGCAAGGTGATCTCGATAATATAAATTTGAATCATTGGTTGCAACAATTAGAGTTCTATTTAGTATCAAATAAATAGATCAGGAGCAGAAAATTTATGTTTTCTCGATTGAAATTAAAGGGTCAAGCATTAACCTAGTGGGAAAGCCACTCAGAGGCACTTAGGATGGAGGGTGATCTACTAGTCACTAAGTAGGAGGATTTCAAAACCCTCATGAATTCCCCATTCTACTCTATTAAGTATGTAGAGGATTAATGGATCCATTGGAATTACTTCATGTAGAGGCAAGGGCTGAGTGTGCAAGAGTACACTGCTGAATTCAATAACATGGCTACCATGTTGGGTATCTCACCCACGAATCCAAATGTACTCCTATATTATCTTGGGGGTTAACACAGTCATTTACGAAAGTGATTAATTCTCTTCAATATTAGGAAATTGATGAGCCTTGTGTGCAAGAATAATACCTGAAGAATATAGGCCACAAGAGGACAACCAAGTGGTTCCAAACAGAAGGATAAATAAGACGCTCCAAGGAGGGGAATAAAATAGGAAAGGAAAACAAAAGAAGAATACAGCCTTGGCACATCGATTCAAGGATCCAAAAAAACATTGTAACAATTGTAACATTGATGGTCACATTGAACAAAAGTGTTAGAAGCTACATCCATATCTGAATCCTAAGAACCACAAGAAGGATGCTAAGAAGAAGAACCTTCTATCCACAAATTCAAGAAAATATGTAGAGAGAAGCTTAGATGTGGATGAGAATATTATCTACACTTCAATGAAAAAGCAGGGGAATTTGAGTAGAGTTGATCACAAGGAAGAGAAGGGGATGACAAAAATATTCCATATCAAGATCCAAATCAAGAAGGTCAAGGTAGATGTTCTATCATCGATTATGGTTCACAAGCAAATCTCATAACATAATATCTGGTAAGTAAGCTTGGATTGGAAGTACATGATCACCCTATCCCCTATCCATTGGGATGGGTAAATAAACATACATATAACTTAGGCTCACGAGATAGCTCAATATTAAATTTTCCATAAGTGCAAATTATATAATGAAGTGGAGGTAGAGATAATACCCCTTGATGTTTGTGGTGTAGTGTTTGGAATCCCTTATATGTATAAGAGGGATGCAATATTCATAAGGAGATAAGACCAATATTTTATGATAATGATGGAAAATATTTATCCATCAACATGTACAAAGGTAAATCGAAGATATCTCTCGTAGTTTCCAACTAAGCGAAAAAGCTAATCAATTCAAGTAAAAGTATGTGTTGCTTAAGGAATAATCAACAAGATGGTGAATTGGTAAAAGTAAATGCATCTCTAGAGGAATGTACCAAATATTAGAAACATTGGGTTGGAGAACCTTTTACAAGAATACAAAAAAGTGTTCTAGGATCCTATAGGGATACCTCCTAAGAGATAAGTAGAGCATGAGATACAACTACTATGAGATTTGCCATTGCTAAACATTGGATTATATATATAGTTTGTTTTGAAAGTAGAATAAGTGAAAAATAAGTTACAACAACTGCTAGAATAAGGAGTAATTTAACCAAGCACATCACCTTGTGGGTCACCTATTATCATAGTACCAAAGAAGGATGGTACGTGGAGGATGTGTATTAACTATAGATCTCTGAAGAAGATCATCCTCAAGAATCGACACCCTCTTTCGATGATCGATGATCTGCTATATTAGTTGCAACATGCCAGGTACTTCACCCAATTTGGATCTCAAATCAAGATACCATCAGGTATGAATAAAGGAAGAAGACACCTGGAATACCCCCTTCAAGACTAGGAAGGGTTTATTTGAATGGATAGTAATGCTTTTTTGTTTGTATAATGCACCAACTACATTTATGCATTTGATTAATGATGTATTGCACCCTTTTATAGATTCATTCATGACAGTGTATTTAGATGATATATTGGTTTATAGTGATACTTGGGAAGAGCATACCTCACATCTCAAGTAGGTCTTAGAAGCCTTGAAATAAAGTCAACCGCTGGAAAACATTAAGAAATGTGAATTTTCTCAGTAGTCGTTGGTGTATTTGGTGTATATGATTGGTGGAGGATAACTTATGATTGATCCTACAAAGATGGAGGCCATAACTAAGTTGCATATTCCTACAAAATACATTGAAGTTAGAATATTTTTGGGGGAATCACAATACCTTCAGAAGTTCATAGCTTCCTTTTTAGCTATGGTTGTGCCTCTCCATTTCATAATGACAACAAAGAGGGGTTCCAGTGGGGAAGGAATCAACTTAAAGCCTTTGAAGAGATCAAGTGAAGGATCAATCAAGCACCAATTATTTTCTTTCCTAGCTTGCAGAAGCCTTTAAAATTGGAGACAAATGCAAGTGAGTGTGCTATGCTAGTGATTTTGATGTAAGGAGGGAGGACGATATGCTAGCTTTTTGAAATGTTACATGGTGACATATTGAACTACCCTACATATAATAAGGAACTCTATTCTTGGTACAAGATGTTAAGAAGTGGAAGCACTATCTGATGGGAAAGGATACCATCATTTGCACTGCTCACTAGCCATTGCAATATTTGCAGGCCCAGAGTAAGCTGTAACAAACAAAACACTACAAGTGGATGGGATTCTTACAACAATTCCATAAACATTAAATATGAGAAGTGTACATACACTGACATACATGTTCAATCCCTCCTACAACCAAGGCCAAAAATTTGGGTACTCTTATGCATATGGATCCTTTCACCCATGATGCATACAAAGAGGAATGCACAGAAGATGAGGACTTCAAGGAGGTATTTCAATATCTACAAGGCCAATTCCATGTACAAGAAGGTGACATCAAGTTGGAAAATCTTTGTGTTCCTAAAGGTGAGTGATTGCAACTCATGAGAGAGGCTCAAACCTCCAAAGTTATGGGGAAGTTTGGTGTTAGGAAGACAATTTCCAACTTACAAATATATGTTTATTGACCTAGACTGCAAGAAGATTTATCTCAATTTATCATAGGATGCATATTTTGTTGTATACGAAAGTACAGTAATAGGAAGCAAGGTATATACCCTCCATTACTTATTCCTAAAAGATAATGGAAGATCATCTCCATGGAATTTTTGGGTGGTTTTCCAACTACTAGGAAGGGCCATGACTATTTATTTTTGATAGTTGGTAGATTCAACAAGATGTGCATTCTTATGCCTTGTAAAAAGACCATAAAAGGACAAGAAGCATCAAACATGTTCTTTGATCATGTATGGTTGCACATTGGGATACCAAGGAGCATCATCTTAGACAGGGATAACCAATTTGCCAGTGCATTTTGGACTACAATTTGGGAGAAGATGGACAAACTTGAAGATATCTACAACATTCCTTCAACAGACAGATGGGTCAACAAAAGTAGGAAATAGGAATTCGGTGCAATTTTTGAGGGGTTATAATCAGAATCATCTGAAGACTTGGGATGCAGATCTACATCCAAGACTCTTATAATAGAGCAATTCACACTTCAAGTTGAATGTCTTGTTTTGAAACTTATTTTGGATATATGCCACCTATTACCTCTAGTTGTTGTTTATGGACATCAAGGGGGAGTGAGGAAAGACATCACAAGTGAAGAATTAATAATTGAATTTTTTTATCAATAAGATTATTCAAATGCATTTGCAAGTACAATAGACATTGATTAAGCCACATGAAAAGTGAAAGGCAAGAATTTACCAACACAAGGTTGAGAAAAAATTCAAGGTGGGAGATAGTGTTTGGTTGCACTTGAATAAGGAAATACTACAAGGTCCTGGTAAACTGATCAAGGCATTAAAACATGGTCCTTTTGAAGTGTTGGAGAAGGTCAAAGATAATTCCTATAGATTCAGTCTACCCCCACATAGGCACATTTAATAAACAATGAATGTGAAAAATATGAAAGTCTATGAACCTTCCATGTTGGACCAAGAACCTGAGCAAATATTACTTTCTATAGAGGAATTAGCACTAGAGGCTTAGGAAGAGTTAGCATAAGACATAGTTTGTAGAAGAAGTCCAAAACAACTAGATGAGGACAATATGAACTCTGGCAGGTGGGGTTGAAACGACAACTTCCAGGTAGGCTAAATGGTACTCCAAGGAGTGATTTGGTGGGAATTATTTGGATTCCCAGAGCTCGATCAATCCTAAACTAATTAAAATATTGTTTTGCGACCTCATTGATGGAGGATTTTAGTTGATTGAGAATTACAATGCGATGTCGGTTTTATGATGGTCCAAATTTGATTTAGGTTGTGAGAAGAGAGGTATTTCAAACTTCCTTATATTTCTTATTCATCCAAGTCACTTATGAGTGAAAATGAAGAGAATACTTGATTAGAAATGGTCTTTAGGTCTCTTGGTGTGTGCTTTAAGTGGGAATGTCACACGTGTTTGAAAGAAAAATATAAGTGAAATTTGCTACTAACTAAAGAGCATAATAAAGCAAAGGCATGTGAACATTGGTCATTCTTTACTGTACTTTATTAAATTCTAAATGCGAAAGAATGATTTTTCAAATAACACCTACTAGAATATTTATGAAAACAAAATTAAGTGAAGGTGCAAAGGGAGGAATTTCAAACTGTTTCACCCCTTTCTGATTAGCAAAGATCACTAGGAGTGCAGGGCAAAGAGCATACTTGGGGAAAAAGGAGTCTTTAGACCCCTTGTTAGTGTGAGTGAGTTAAACTACTTTGCTTAACATAAAAAACATATGTAACAAGCAATAATATGTAAAGTAATGTAATTTCTATAAATAAAAAGCCAAAAATGATGTTGTCAACTCCTAATAAAAATATGTAACAAGCAATAATATGTAAATTAATGTAATTTCTATAAATAGAAAGCCTAAAATGATGTTGTCAACTCCTCATTAGCAATAATAGGTTCCTTAAAAAACTTAAATCCTTTAGCCTAGATAGCATGAATATAACAACTTGTGAGTTGTTAATTAATTCCTTGTTCATTGAGCAACCATTAAAATTGCATTTGTGATGAAAACCAAACTAAAAACAAAATTATGATGCAACGAAATGGGTTTTGGACCCACCAAGAGAGATGCCAAGACCGAAACGCGTGAACAACAAACTTCGGATTACTCAGTTCCTTTAATACAGTCTAAAATATTACTTGTTCATCTTCGGAGGGTGAAGACCATCACAAGCGTAGACTAGATTTAACCAGAGTTTCTGATCCCTGCTGATCACACTAAGTGCAGAGGGAAGAGCATACGCTACTAGTTTTACAGACTCAATACAATTGATATCACTGCTTTTGATCCCAGCTGATCGCTTGAGGCATAGAGGGAGAGCATACACAATGCTCGACACACTAACAAAATGCAGAAAGTTTACTAGACTCAGAAGCACGCGGTGTCCAAATGAGAGGAGGAACACCTTATTTATACAATTTTAGCCAGTAATTGGTGACCCAAAACTTACACCTAACAGTAAAAACACTTGATTCAGATCTCATGGTAGTGGATCAAATCGCACCTTTTGTTGGGTAAGTCACCCAAACCATGTGAAAGAATCTACGGACTAAAAACAGACTAATATTTACTGAAAACAAACTGGATTTTTTCCATAGTGGAGCTACTATTAGTGGCCCACGACGCTTTCCATTATTCATTGTCATGATTACAAATACATGGGTTTTCCCCACATGTACAACCAGCAAATCTATCAGAGTCAGAGTTGCTATCTAAACCAAATTCGGTATCCAAAAAGAAGCAATTTTAGAAACACTGTTCTACATCAGATCCGATCATGACTTCATTAGGAATACAACATAATTCTCCTTGAAAAATGGATTCAAATTTAAGGTTTAAAGGAATTCTTCTTGTATGAATTTTTATGATCCAAGAGGCGGCCGTTTTTGTCCACTCTTCTAAATTTCTGCTGAGTGAAAATAGGGGGTTCAAGAGGAGAGTAAGCTGCTCCAAGATGTCGCAGTTTAAATTTAAACCACATATGTTTGTGGTGTGCTACGATCATGTCTGCTTGAAGGTGTAGGATGAAATTTGCACGTTGTTGAACCCAATCTTTTCTTGTACAGAATTTATCAAGGAAAACTTCTGTCCATTCAGACCATTGTTGTTGCACCAGTGTAGAAGGATCTCCACAAATTATTATTTCTCCCTGTTCTCTGCAGAACTGCAATATGAGGTTATAACTATTCCATGTTAAAAATCCCAGACCGATATCCACATAATACAATTCTCGTCCATCTGTATAAGCTGTGTCAACCCAAACGTGATTAAGCTGCTGAAGCTGGTGCATGGCATTTTCTAAGCCTTTAAAGGCTTGTTTTTCCATCTCTCCAATATTTGTATTTTTAGAGGAGAGGCATTTACTTGTTGGATCAAGGAGAGCGCCAGATACTTATCTGCTTCCTTTTTGATGGTGCAATTCAAAAAATCTTCTCTTTCTTCCTCCGAGAAGGTATCATTGAAGATTTGAAGCTTAGATTTTTTGTTTGACGAGCTGGATGCTCCATAGCCAAACATGTTGAGGCTAGGTTTCTCCTATAATTATTCTCTAGTTAGCATATCAACAACACAATTCAAATATCATGGTTTATATACAATTTCAAAATCAAAGTTTTGCAACCAAAGAAACCATTTTATAATCCTAGAACTATTTTCTGCCATAAGATTTTCATTCTTGAATATACCAGGCATTATTTTCAGATATGTTCTAACAATGAACTTGACAGGTTTTAGATAAAGCTTGAAATGGTTTACAGTCTTTTTGACTGCGAGGATTTCCTTGTGACTTGACGAATAATTGATTTCTACATTTTTGAATGCTCCTGAAGCATAGCCACATATTTCTTCTTGATCTCCATGTTTTTCTATGAGAATACCTCCCCAAGCTTTATTGGAGGCGTTTGTTTCAATCACCATTTGACCCGAACCTTGTGGTAGTGAGAGTGGAGGAAGCTGTTTTACTTTTTCTTTGATTTGCTTTATTGCATCTGTCATATCTTTATTCCATCTTGGGGGATTTTTCTTCAGTCGTTGCTGCAGCAGATGAATGTCATCTGCCTGTCCTTTGTAGCATGGCCTAATATAATTTAGGCTTCCCCAAATTCTCTGCAATTAAACTTTTTCTAAGGTCTGATCAGGAAAGTGAGCAAAAACCTTAAGGACATGTTCTTGAAGGACCACCTTTCCTTTAGTTATTTTATATCCTAAAAATTCAATGTCCTTTTTTTCAATTTCCATTTTGGATTTTGACAAAACCAATTCATGTTTGAAAACCAAAGAATAATATTCTTGAAGATGTTTCAAATGTTCCTGCAAATTGTTGTAACAAATAAGAATACCATCTATGTACACTAATGCCCATTTCTTTTCTCAGAAGATATCTTCCATTCTTTTCTGGAATTCTGATGATGCATTATTAATGCCAAATGGAAGGACCTTCCACTGATACTGCCCATGATGAACAACAAAGGCAGTTTTGTACTTGTCTTTTGCTTCAATTAGAATTTGGTAAAAACCAGAGTTCAGGTCAAACTTTCTAAAGATGGTGCATCCTGCTATTCTTTGCAGCATACTAGATTTATCAGGTAGAGGGTAATGGACTGGTTCAAGGATTTTGTTCAAGGATTTAAAATTCACAACCAGTCTGGGTTTTCCTCTTTTTATCTCATAGTGTTTATTGAAAAAAAATGCTCGACATGCCCAAGGGATCTTAGAAGGTTCTATAAGGCCTTTGTCTAAGAGTTCTTTGATTTCATTTGCATAGAATTCTATTTCTGAGGGAGACATAAGGGCAGCAGAGGATTTTTGAGCTTTTGGTTTTTCTAGGGGGTTAAAAGGTAAGGAGACAGGGTATTTTTCCTTGGTCCAAAATGAATTAGGTGACACTGAGGTGCAATCCTTCTCTAGTTTAGAGGAAATTTTGGAGAGGGAAGATTCTTTATGCATTTCTGCATAGGTGATGCATCTTTCCATTTTGAACAGCTCTGGAAGACTGAGAGTGGGGTTAGTTTGGGGAACAAGATTATTACATTTGAAAGAAGCAGAATAGTATAGAGGGGTGGAAACTCTTCTGCCATTTATTGTACAAGAAAAATTCATATTGGGCTCATCAATTGTAATGGTTCTGTAATGGGGCCGACTTTATGCAAGAAGGGTTATCCTATGATGCAATCTTCTTTTAGGTCATCTAGCCTATTGAGATGCATAACTTCTTTTATTCCACTGATGCTTATTGGAAAATCTGGAACTCGTCCTTTGAGCTATACAAGGGTTTCCTTCAATATCTACACCATGTTCATTTGTTTTTCCCAGTAAAAAGATGGCATAGCATTTCCTTTTTCCAAATTCATTTGGCAACCTGAATCTATCAAACAATCAAGCTCATAAGATTTGAATTCAGATGGACAAAAATTTATTTTAATGAAATATTTAGGACCAGTGAATAGTCCTAGAGATCCTAGTGATGGTTCATCATTATGGCAGTCTTATGTTCCTGAATCACTAGTGTGCTAAGAATTTTTTGGAATTTCAGCAGTTTTTGGTGACTGTAATGCTTCAGCATAGGCTCTACACATTTCTTCATCAGAGGACTGGTCTCTTTCTCTTATTGTTATTTCAAGCATTCTTTTCAATTCCTCTATTTCTTTTACCGGCTTCTTTAGGGAATTTTGCTTATCTTTGATCTGTAGTCTTAGCAAATTTTCTTTATCTTTTATGAACTTTTGTCTATCTTCATGATGATAAGGATAGCCTTTGTATAAATCTGCAAGCTGGTAGAATGCTGGATTCTTGCTAATTTCTGGAGAGACAGATTTTTCTTTTTCTTCTAAAAATTTTTCTTTTGCTTTTCTTCTTGTTAAAAGATTTCTTTTTTCATCTTTCAGATCTTGCCTTTTCATATATTGATAGACTGGGGTCTCATACAATTCTTTGTCAATTTCAACAATCCTAAATTCTGAGGAGACCTTAGGCTGGTTGGAAGAGAACATATAAAAACTGAAATCAGGAGGACCAGAGCTACCTCCTAAATTTGCTTCTTCATTAGAATCAGAAGAAGAGGAGTCAGATGAGTCTGGAGCAAATTTATCTAGGGCAGGGTTGAAATCAGAGGAATCTCCTTCTTCTCTTAAGAAGACGATTTCACCTTCAGGGTAGTCTCCCGCTGCACACCAAGCTAGATCCCACCAGGCTAGATCCAAATATTCTGAAAACATGGCAGCAAGTCTAGACTTTTTCTTTTTATTTGGGAATTTGTTATCCCAATGACCTGTTTTATCGTAGATGAAAATTTTTTCTTTCTCTGCAGGTTTATATCTTTTCTTAAAGTAGGCTTTCTTTTGAAATCTTTTGCCTTTTTTATGCTTATAGCCTTTGTCTGGATGAAATCTAGGTGCACTAGCATATTTGGGCTGGCTTTTCTTCTTACAACTACATGATTCATGCCCGAAGTGTCCTCGGTTGTGGGCGCCACACCCCCAATATGGAATTTTTGCAATGTCATTACAAAAACCCAGGGAAAACATTGAAGAGTGTCGCTTGAAATCTTTAGCCACTCTTTTCTCCAGACAATGTTCTTGCTAAGTTTCCATGATGAATCCATGCAATTGGGAAATGGAAAGACCTAACAGAGGGATGTTTTTATCTTTAAGATGTTGTTCAACAACATCAGGAACATGGCTATAAAATCTTCTCAAGTAATGTTTCAGATATGCGGGCTTATCAACATTGCCAGAAGAAATCAACAATTTTTGCATATAGAAAAAATATTCTTCACTCTTATTTAGGTCACAGATTCTAGCTGACATAAATAAAGATGCAAGATGTTCATAATCTTGATTTTTATGGGGACCATAGAACTCTTTACCAAGGGCAATAAGAATTTGTTGGTTCGCATGTTCTGCATTCAACATTTCTTCTCTGGATTCCTAGGGAATCCAACGCCACCATTTTGAGGCTAGCCTTGAAAATCCTGCAACCAGCTGGAGTGCTAGTTGTTGGCCAGTTATTGTATTGTCCTATGTTCTTTTGTACAAGACCCAATTTGATAGAAGTTGGATGGCAGATCTAATTTGGGTTTGGGATTGACATTGTATGTTCAACACAGGTTGATCAGGCACTTGGGAGATTAAATTATTCATCCCATTTATTCCTAAACTAAGGGAACGAGGTACTGACGAAGGAGAAGTGTCAGGAAGATCTGGAATTTCAGTATCCAAAGGAGGAGGAGGACATGTTATTTGAGGATTAGTATGACTTTGGTCGTTTGGATTTGAGGATCCAATATTTTCTCTTTTTGGGATTTTGAATGTCGATAAATATTTATCTGGGAGGGAATTTGGCATTTGTTTGAACTGGGAGACCATATTTTTTAACTCATGAAGCTCTGCTTGATCTTCTATTTCTTGACCAAAAGGGAATTTTGGTCTTTGGTCATCTTCTTGGATACTCATCATTCCAAAAGAGTATCTTCTTTCTTGTTTGACTTTATGACCTTTAGCTGCAAGCTCTAATGCAGTTTGGCTTATAGGGCTCTTTTTACTATTTACATTTTGTTTTTTGGCCATCATTTTTCCTAGGACATCTAGCCTTTTTTCTAATTTTTCGCTTGCTAAGATAATAATAGCTTTTACTTCTTCTTGTCCTGCAAGCAAGTGATCAATTTTAGCTTCGAGAAAGGAAATATGCTCTTTTTCTGTTTGAGCTTTTTGTTTGAGAAGTAAAATATCAAAGGCTATGTCATCTATGTTTTGGCCAGTCAGTTGTTGCTGATAATTGCTGTAATTAAGCAACTTTATTTCATCAGAGACAATTTGGTGTGGAGTTGATGATCTATGTGGCATGAACTCTCTTTTAGGAAGACCATCATGAGAAAACTGTCGAAATGGAGTATCAGAAAGATTTCTTCGTGGGTGGAACGAGGTGTCACCTTGTGGGTTTGTGGAGGTAAAACCAGGGCCACTTCTAGGGAGAGACATCATGTACAAACTGACTCCTTTGTTTTTGAGTTTAAGTCTCTCAAGAGCTTTTCAGCAGGCAAGGCAGTCTGCATGTTGACCTTTTTTCTCATTGTTATGAATGCATGAGAATGAAAGATGAGAAGAAGAGTAGGGTTCAAACATGGTTGATCTTTCAGAAGTATTATTTACAGAAGAGGATTTTACAAGAGGTGGGGCAAACTGAGGAGAGGGAAACCCTTCAGGAAATTTAAAAGAGTTTGAAAATATGTCAAAGACAAGGGGTTTAGGGATAGAGAGTTCTTGGTTCTTATTTTGTCATAGTCTCTTAACTCTCTGTATCTTACTTCCCATTGCGTTGGGTAACTGATGCCAGTCTAGTCAAATGTGATAGGGATGGAATTTTTAGACTTATTAGTTTCCACCATGCTGAGCAAGCACGAAATTTCATGGACTTTAGGAGTAAGAGGTGGAAGGGAATCATTTCCAAAGTGGATGACAACTAGAGATTTAAGCTGGATGATTTTGGAGCCAGTATCCATTTTGAAACCTAGAGGACGAATATAAGCTTTTAGTAAATCATAGATGTAGGGGTCATCCAGGCTGACTGAATATTTAGGAAATATAGTACCAAAAAATGGGCCATTGTGCAAGGGACCTTCAAAACCTCCAATTAAAGCATCAACAAAATCTAAGTGATGGGTATCCAAAACACAACATAAAGAAGAAACATTCATATATGGTCGTACTAATGGACCGAGTCCTATTTTGACAGCACCCAGATGCACATATCTGTAACCTTTTATTTTTCCTAGTCATTTTGTTCTTTACCAATTAGATTGATGTGAATGGGCTCTTCCTGGTCAGTGAAGGTGATGTCTAGGGAAATGATTTTAATTTGCGTGCTGGATTTATATTGCCACCACTTCATTTTATAAACCTCAGAGGGTAAAATTTCAGGCAGTTTCCAGTCAGGGGAAGGTATTGTATCGTCAATGGTGATTATGGATGACGAAGCTCCAAGATTCTGAAAGGAAGATCTTCTTTCAATCAAAGAGACAATGGTTTGATCTGTAGATTGGAAATCTAGTGAAGTCAGCCCTACAGAGTCCATTGAAGGATCCATGAAACCCTTACCAGAATCGAGCAATAAAGGAATAGTATTGGGCTTTAGGATATACTACAGGTCTTGTAAAAGACAACATAAGTGGATTTAAGGTGCCTGGAACCAACGGATGAAACCACAAAACTCCAAAAAGGACTCAGATATCACAACTATTCCACACAGATACTTCACAAAAATAAACTATGTTCCTAGATTGCTTTTACACAGAAAGATTTTAAAAGACTGGAATTTGATTAAAAGAGCTTCTGAAACTTACACGTAGTAAGAGATGATACAAATAGTGTGCTGGCTCTGATACCAACATGGATATATAGTTACAAAGGCTACGTGTAATTACTACGTGAACATAGAGCAAAAAGGTCACACAACAACACACCCGTCGAAGAGAATTCCACGTAGGTCAATGCGTTAGAGACGTCGGGAACCACACTATTGTGATTTTAAATGGAATTTGGCTGAGCTTGCAAATCCATAATAATGAGGGGATGAACAACAAGTTCCTGAACTTGCGAGACACCCCAAATAAGTTTTCTTGCAAATGACAATCTATTTATAGTGAAATGAACAAAATAAGAGTGGAGTGAAATGCATGTTGTATGTTGATGATGTTGTTTTTGTAAATATTAGCCAAAATGTTGCGTGTGTGCAATAAATCTAGCTCAAGAGTCGATGCTTGAGATTTGTGAAAAAGGTCTCAAATTCCATCTCCAAATTGAATGTCTCTTTACATGACTCATTCGATTTCCTCATTAGGTTAGGGATCATAATCAACACCACCAAATTTACATCGATACAATCCATAAAATGTGGGAAGGTGATCTGGTGGATTATTCATCTTCAAATTACACTAATCCAATATGGTACAAGGTTTATTAATCTATGGTTTTAACTCATGTGCTAAACATTATATGCACAGCCCGCGCAATTTTAGCATGGTGCGCAGTTATCGCATAGTGCGCACTTTGCGCAGGGACCGCGCAGCGCAGTTTGCGCATGAGTCGCACAGTCTATGTATGAGCCGCGCAGTTACCGCACGCCGCGCAGATGGTGCGCAGCTTATCGCATGCCGCACAGTTGTGGCATGGGCTGCGTAGTTCGCGCACCATCCAGTTGAACATCGAATGGTTTGTGGAGGTTACTCATATACCATGACATTTTTATGTTGCGAAGTTGATGGCAACATCAAACGGTTACGTTACATGTGGCATAGCCCAGTTGCAAGTCATTGCAACGTGTTGTGAGTCGACACATGTGCTTAGAGTTGGTTGCAACATTTTGGGGATCTGGAACGTTGTGGTAGCATAACGCTTGGGCCGTGACTTGGCGGGATGGCATGATTCAGTCTAGCATATGGTTGTAACGACAATAAAGAAAAATCCGTTATTTATCCTTCCTCTGAACTCTTAAATAGAGGAGGCTGGCCACCGAGACGGGGGGACAGAGCGAGTAGAGAGACGCAGATTGTTTGAAGAGCACAGAGCATCGTTTCTCTGTTATGAGAAGCTTAGAGAGCTTTTGCTGCGAAGTGTCCATATGCTATTACTGTAGAAGTCGACATTCTCTGTTATAGTTTAGCTTTCTTTGTCTTTGAATGCTAATTGTAATTTCCAGAAGAGAGGTCTTCAAGACTTTGTACAACATTTTGTTTACAGTTGCTGAAGTTGTTTCCAGAACCATTTTGTACCATTTCAAAGAGATTAATTGGATCGGTACCCATTGGAGAGGGACCTGGAGACGTAGCCCAGTGGAGGGGGTGAACTCCGTTATCAACCTCTGTTTGTGATTCTTTGTTTCTGTGTTTCTTCTTTGCATCTGTTTATCAGTGTTGTTTTGCATTCTGAGCATTTAATCTCTATTAATGCTTTCCATTAATTAACCTGTTGAACACATTCTTTTACAACAAACTTTTAATGCACACAAGTTGAGGTCCGACGGATCATGTTATGGTATCAGAGCTGGTTGACTGCTTGTGCAAGTTTGTGAATGCTTACTAGGTTCAGGTTAAAGCGTGGTGAAGGAGAATTAATTGAAGGAGACCCTGAGATTGGCTCCAGGAGAACATTATCAAGAACCATGTCTTCTCCACGAGGGGAAGAAGAAGGACATACAGAACGAGAAAAACCTGTTATTTCAGAAACTGAGTTTCTGGAGGCTTTTATGAGCATGAAAGCC
>LPNX010011757.1:8498-73841 GCA_001517045.1 Pseudotsuga menziesii | reverse complement strand
CTAAAGGACAATAATTTTTTGGGAATTTACAATGAATCTTAGCCACATCATTGTAGAGTTATTTTATTAATTTTATTTATAGTCAATTTAGAAAAGTAACTCAACCACGGTTATTTATATTGTGCATAAAAAGTAGTGTAGGAGATGAGTTGTCATATATACCTACGCCATAAAACCCCTAACTCATAATATTTTAATATATCTTATATTTTTGTAGTACATCTCTTAGGAGGCCCATTTTTTACCTCAAATTCTCTCTAATGCATGATGGAAGTTCTACTTGATGAGCGAGCAGAAAGGAAGAAGAAAGAAGAAGGATCTTCATCCAAAGATGCAGAAGTGAAGAAGGAAGAAAAGGGTAAAGGAGAAGGAGGTGATGGTGACCCTCCTAAAACTAATCAAGCTTTCTCTTCTTCTCATACTTCTCATTCGAATAATGCAAGTCCTAATATGCCTTATTTCAAATTGGATGTGAAATTTGAATTACCAATTTATAATGGAGATTTAGATGCTAAAAAGTTAGACAATTGGATCAAGCAGCTTGAAGTATATTGCAGGGTGCAGGGCATTACTAATGACCCTTCCAGAATTCAATTGGCCACTTTGAGAATGAGTGGAATGGCTCTTACTTGGTGGGAGAGCAAGATTCAGCAAGATCTTCGAAAGAATGGTAAAATTATTTCAGTTTGGAGTGAATTCATTGAAGTATTAAGGAAGCAATTTTATCCTTTAGGTCATATGCAGTAATTAATAATGAGCTGGCAAAATTTTAGACAAGCTAAAGGACAAAGCATTCAGGAATATACTCATGAATTTAGAAAGAGGGCTATTGCATTGAATGTTGCATTAGATACCCAGGAAACTCTTCTTAAGTACATTGGTTGTATGCATTCTTATCTGTGACATACCTTGTTGATGTTTAACCCCAGTACCTTGGATGATGTATGTGTTCAACCTACACATTTGGAAGCTAGGGGGAAGCATGCTAATGATACTTTTGTGAAGAAATCCTTTAAATTTGACAGCAAATCGAAAGGTAAGGATACAGGGAAAAAGAAGATGGCTACTGTTAAGAAAGAGGGTGACAAGCCTACATGTTCGCATTGTGAGAAGGGACATGATGTCTCTAAGTGTTGGAAACTTCATCCGGAGTTAAGGCCAAAGAAGTACGGAGGAGACAAAGATAACGGCAAAGCAAAAGCTACTACAGCAGTTATTCAGGACTTAGGATCCGACTCAGGTGATGAATTGAAAGGTTACATCTGTCGAAATCTAGGGTAAGAATAAAAGTATCTCACTTCCCATTGATGCAAAATCAATTTCTAGTGCAAGTACAAATCTGCCATCTACTTCTAAGCAAAATGATAAAAATAAAAGTGCACTGTTTCATGTTCGTGTCATTACAAATCACACAAAGATTGATACATTGTTTGATAGTGGTTCACAAGTAAATCTGATATCATAAGAAGTGGTTAAGAAATTACATTTAGTTACTATGCCTCATGAAAAACCTTATCCTCTAGGTTGGGTTACTAATGATACACGATTGCAAGTTACAAAGAAATGTGTATTGAAGTTTGCAATTACTGAAAAGTTCATGGATGAGGTAGAACTAGATGTAGTACCACTTGACATTTGTGGATTTGTACTTGGGAGTCCATATTTGTATGACCGGAAAGCAGTCTTTTAGAGAGAGCAGAATAAGTATCATCTTTTTAAAGATGGTGTAGAATATATTGTACGAGCACATAAGATAAATACCAATCTAGCCATTGTCTCTCCAAGACAAATGAAGAGGTTGGTAAATGCTAGTAAGAATTTTGTGTTGATGATGGTTAAGGTGAAAAATGATGAGGTCTCTAAATATTTTGAAGGGTGTGACCCTAAGCATAAATCTGAACTAATTGAAATCATTTATGAGTATGATGATTTGTTTCAAGATCCGAAGGGGTTACCACCAAAGAGAGAGATTCAACATGAGATACATTTGCAGCAGGATGTGCCACTCCGGAACATAGCCATGTACCGGATGTCTGTGATGCATAATGAGGAAATCAAGAAGCAGGTTCAGGAGCTGATTGAGAAGGGGGTCATCCAGCCCAGCACTTCTCCTTGTGGCTCTCCTATAGTCTTGGTTCCAAAGAAGGATGGGTCTTGGAGGATGTGCCTCGACTATAGGGCCCTTAACAAGATCACCATTAAAAACAGGTATCCTCTTCCCCGCATTGATGATTTGCTTGATCAGTTGAAACATGCAACCTACTTTACAAAATTGGATCTGCGTAGTGGGTATCATCAAATCCATGTTTTTGAAAATGATGCTTGGAAAACAACTTTTAAAACGAAATAGGGTTTGTATGAATGGCTTGTGATGCCTTTTGGGCTCTGTAACGCACCTGCTACTTTCATGCGGGTCATGAATGATGTCTTTCATTCATTCATTGATAATTTTGTAATTGTATATCTATATGATATCCTTGTGTTTAGCAAAACTTGGGAAGAACACATTGTACATATGAAGACAGTTTTAGATGTACTGATGAAGGAGAAGCTTTATGTAAAAATGTATAAATGTGAATTTGCTAAAAATTCTTTAGTATATCTGGGCCATATTATTGGTGGAGGCCACCTGTGAGTGGACCCAGCCAAGGTTGCTGTCATTGTAAACTGGCCACAGCCTAACACCGTTACTGAAATCAGATTTTTTTTTGGGTGCGGTTCAGTATTGGAGGAAATTCATTTCTGGGTTTTCTTCCATTGCTGCGCCTTTACATGCATTGACAAGTGTTAAAGAAAATTTCCAGTGGGGAGGCAAGCATTAGAGAGCCTTCGACACTTTGAAGGAAAATATTAGCACAGCACCAGTTCTGACATTGCCAGATTTACAGCAGCCATTTGAGATCGAAACCGATGCCAGTGGGTTTGTCATGGGAGCCGTTTTGATGCAAGGAAGGAAGCCAGTCTGTTACCATTCAAAAACATTCTCTACTGCGGTAAGTAACTATCCGACCTATGACAAAGAGTTGTATGCTTTAGTACAGAGTGTGAAGAAGTGGAAACATTATATCATGGGAAAAGAAACAGTCATACATACTGATCATCAGCTACTTCAATATTTACAATCTCAGACTAAAATACAGTAAAGTAGGCATTTAAGATGGATGGGATTCTTACAACAGTTTCATCTCGTAATTAATTACAAAAAGGGAATTCATAATAAGGTAGCAGACATGTTATCAAGGCCTCCTACAAATGCTTCAAACATTCTTCAAAACAGTTCATTAACACATCAAAGTTATATTGAACAGTATGCAAAAGATAAAGATTTTAAGGAAGTATATGCATCACTAATACATGGTAAATAGGAAGAGAACTATTATGTGCATAATCATCTCATGTATCATCTTGGTAAACTTTGTATTCTAGAGAAAGAGAGAGTGCATGTGATTAGAGAAGCACATAGTTCATTGATTGTAGGACATTTTGGTGTAAGTAAAACATTGTCTGTATTGCAGAATCATTGTTATTGGCCTCAAATGCAAGAAACTGTAGCTAAACACATAAGAGGTTGTGTTATGTGTGCAACAAGTAAGCCTAGCAATAGGAAATTGGGTTTGTACACACCTCTTCCAGTTTCTTCTCGTCCTTGGGAAAGCATTTCTATGGACTTTGTAAGGGGACTACCTATGTCTAGGAAAGGGCATGATTAGCTATATGTTGTTGTGGATAGATTTAGCAAAATGTGTATCTTAATGCCATGTAATAATCAGATCACTGCTGAACAAACAACTCATCTATTCTTTCAGAATGTTTGGGTACATTTTGGGCTACCCATGTCTATAATATCTAATCGAGATTCCTGGTTCTTGGGAGAATTCTGGACAACTTTATGGGAGCTTATGGATACTAAACTTAAGAAAAGTATAGCTTTTCATCCACAGACCGATGGACAAACAGAGGTAGTGAACATGACAGTGGTTCAGCTGCTAATAGGATATTGTAGTAAACATCCTAAACTCTAGGATGAGCAGTTGCAGTACATACAACATGCTTACAATCATGCAGTTCATTCTTCCACGAAGAAATCTCCTTTTGAAACTTGTTTTGGTTATCTGCCAAAAACACCTATGGATTTCTCTTTTGGAAAAGATGCAGTGGATGGACATCATGATGCATATAAAGCTCTAAGTTTCATTCAGAGAATCCAAGCGGTGCAGCAGGCAGTTCAGGAACAGTTGGAGAAGAGCCAGGCAAAGTACAAATCCAGGCATGATAAGCATCGAGTTGATCATCAATTTCAGGTTGGTGACAGGGTTTGGTTACATATCACCAAAGACAGAATGAAATGTGAAGGTAAAAAGCTCAAACCTATCCGGTATGGTCCTTTTGAGATCTTGGAAAAGATCGACACTAATGCTTTTCGCTTGAATTTACCTCCATACATGCAAATTTATTCAATTATCAATGTTGAGAATCTTAAACTGTATGAGCCTCCTATGATCATGGATGAGGAAATTAACATACAGATTCCTTCAGTTGATGATATGGCACCTGAATATATGAATGAGTTGCAGGATGATGTTATTCTTGACAGAAATGTAAGGACTTCACGAAGGGGGAATGCTGAGTACCTTCAAGTGGGGCTGAAAGGCATGCATCCTAGCAAAGCAAGATGGATGGATATTGGAAAAGTGAGGGAGTTGTACCCTCACTTACTTGCCGAATAATTCAGGTTTTTGGTGGTCCAAAAGCTCTCCAATGGGGAGGAATGATCCGATGGATTATTCATCTTCAAATTACACTGATCCAATATGGTACAAGGTTTATTAATCTATGGTTTTAACTCATATGCTAAACATTATATGCACAGCCCACGCAGTTTTAGCATGGTGCGCAGTTATTGCATAGTGCGCACTTTGCGCAGGGACCACGTAGCGCAGTTTGCGCATGAGTCGTGCAGTTGTGCGTGAGTCGCACAGTCTATGTATGAGCCGCACAGTTACCGCACGTCGCACAGATGGTGCGCAACTTATCGCATGCCGCACAGTTGTGGCATGGGATGCGCAGTTCGCGCACCATCCGGTTGAACATCGAATGGTTTGTGGAGGTTACTTATATACCGCGACATTTTTATGCTGCAAAGTTGATGGCGACATCAAACGGTTACGTTACATGTGGCATATCCCAGTTGCAAGTCATTGCAACGTGTTGTGAGTTGGCACATGTGCATGGAGTTGGTTGCAACGTTTCGGGGATCTGGAACGTCGTGGTAGCATAACGCTTGGGCCGTGACTTGGCGGGATGGCATGATTCAGTCTAGAAAATGGTTGTAACGACAATAAAGAAAAATCCGTTACTTATCCTTCCTCTGAACTCTTAAATAGAGGAGGCTGGCCACCGAGACGGGGGGACAGAGCGAGTAGAGAGACGCAGATTGTTTGAAGAGCGCAGAGCATCGTTTCTCTGTTATGAGAAGCTTAGAGAGCTTTTGCTGCGAAGTGTCCATATGCTGTTACTGTAGAAGTCGACATTCTCTGTTATAGTTTAGCTTTCTTTGTCTTTGAATGCTAATTGTAATTTCCAGAAGAGAGGTCTTCAAGACTTTGTACAGCATTCTGTTTACAGTTGCTGAAGTTGTTTCCAAAACCATTTTGTACCATTTCAAAGAGATTAATTGGATCGGTACCCATTGGAGAGGGACCCGGAGACGTACCCCAGTGGAGGGGGTGAACTCCGTTATCAGCCTCTGTTTGTGATTCTCTGTTTCTGTGTTTCTTCTTTGCATCTGTTTATTAGTGTTGTTTTCCATTCTGAGCATTTAATCTCTATTAATGCTTTCCATTAATTAACCTGTTGAACGCATTCTTTTACAACAAACTTTTAATGCACACAAGTTGAGGTCCGACAGATCAGAAGGTGCCTAAATATTTTTCTCTTTAGAAAAAATAACAACAATAATAATGAAATAATAGTAAATCATATACCCCACACATATGTTATTGAAACATATGTGATAAACTATGTACCAAACTTATTCATTCATTAATGTAATAGTGTAAACTTTAGACATATAAGCTTAGCTAATTAAGAAGATCATAATAAGTCAAATTTCCTCTAAGAAAAAAAGATTAATCTACTGCAATTTTAATATGATTCAAACTTCGTTATATTTATCTACGTATTGAAATTTCAGAGTCAATATAATGAGAAACATTTTAGATTTTTAGGGTTAAAATATACCTAGAACTGAGAGTTAGAATTTTTTTTTCATTCTCGAGCTCATTTTTTTTTTTACATTTCATAATAAGGAAGAAGAAGATTAATATTCTTTTTTGAAATTTAGTAACAATAATTTGAATTGATTGAACTATAGATATTATAAAAATTTCACTAAAGGTATTTGAGGGTATTGAATCCATTAATGCATTAAAAACAATAATTTCATTCATCTATAAGTAGAAATTTGTCATCAATTTTCGCTAACTCGTCCGGTTAAGTTGTGGGTCTCGTTGGTGATCTCTAGATGACTTTGATGCCTTAAATACCTCTAAGTTGTGTTTCTTAACCAATGGTTCATGGTTACCGACCTCAAATGATAAACAATCAAACAATTTTTTTTTTGTCAAAAATATTAATTAAATTTCAATAACAATAACTAATTAAAAAATATTTAGCCTTCTTTTAACAATAATAATACAATCATGAACCATAACTATATTCAAATCACCTTTAACTCTAATAACATAAATGCTTCCATTTTTTTTTAAAATTTTTATTATAAACTTTGAAAATAATCCATTAAATAAATCCATTTAAAAAAAATCTCTTTAAAAAAATCCACTTGAAAATGGTTTAAAAGACAACCAAATATTAATCCTTCAATAAAATATTAATAAAACCTAATTTTGAAATTCCCATAGCTAACCATCCCATGATATTAAACATGTCTTATTCGAAGCTACAACTACAAAATATCCAACTATATAAAAATAATCAAAATGTCTTATTTGAAGGTAATCAAAATGTTTGTGAAGGCAATGAAAATAAAAATATTTGAAACAACTCAATACATTCGTCTCATATCAAAAGCCCAAATTTAAATCCTCAATAATATATATATATATATATATATATATATATATATATATATATATATGAATGATGTTTGGGTAAATTTTATTTGGATTATTAAAAATGTAAAATGATTGCATGATGAGAAAGTTAGTGATTTTTAATGAACATTTTATAATAATTCATATAATTTTATTAAAATGCTTATAAAATTTAAATTTAATATTAAAAATTATTTTTATAATAATTATGAATGTTTTTAGAAGGTTATAAATTTTTTACAAATGATATAAAATTATATTTTTATTTATTTAATTGGAATTTTTTTTATCCAATAAATCATATTTTTATTTATTTAATTGGAGAATATATTTATCCAATAATTTTCTTACAATTTTAGTTAATTAATTATATTAACATTTAATAATTATATAAAATTATTTATAAAAATATAATTTTAATCATATTAATATAAATATAATAAAATTTAACTATGTTTTTTATAAAATTGGAACTAAAATCTACTCATTAATATTATCCATATTAATATAATATAACAAAATAATTAAAAGTCATTTTTTGGCCAAAAATCGCAGCAGCGCGTGAGGAGCGTGAGGAGCAGCGTGCGCTAGGGCACGAGCAGGTCTGTGGCTCGAGCTGAGGCTCAGCGAGTGAGTCATGGAAGCGCCTGGGGGAGGGGAGGACGCCCCCCCCCCCCTTCGATCTCGGATGAGGATGCCTTAAGAAGGCTCCTCCAAAGCAGAGGAAAAAAGATCTCTCCCCCGATCATCCCAAAATTCATCAAGAAACTGGAGGAAATCCCCGAAATCGCCCTTCCTGAAGAAAAACCAATGAAAACAGCCTCGGCACTGGCTAAAAGAGGCCTTGTGGGCCAGTTCATGGGGTTATGCCTTCAGCCAAGACCACAGATGACTGGATCCAGAGGAACTGGAAGCCCAACCTAAAACAAGGTGTAACCTGCTACCCCGTTGGAAGAGGGTTTTTTGTGTTTGATTCATCTCTGAAGAAGATCGGGATTTAGTTTTCAGGAATGGCCCCTATTTCATGGGAACACAAGGCCTATACCTGAACAAATGGACGCCAGACTTTGACCCCGCGATCGACCTCCCCAAAGAGGTGCCTGTGTGGGTCAGGCTCCCCAATCTCCCAATGCACTGCTGGGACTTCGACACTCTGAAGAGAATAGGGAATGGAATCGGCCATTTCATTGATAAAGCAGATAACAAAGGACAATACTCCTGCGCCATAATCTGTGTTGAAGTGGATCTTGAAGCCGGCCTACCTGAGGCAGTCAAACTAACAGTTGGATCCTGGACCCACTACCAGAAATTGGATTACGAACACTTACCCTTCAAATGCAGGAACTATCAAGAGCACGGACACTTCCAAAGATACTGTCCCAAACTAGCCGCTGAAAAAGAAGATGTGGAAGGATGGCAGAAAGCAAAGAAAGGGAAAACCTTCAGCAACACCAAAAACAAGGAGAAAACGATCCAAGAACCACCAAAGAAAGGCAATCCAGTGCCCAACCTTCAAGAAACCTCCATTGAGGTCCAAAACCCTGCACATGGTACAAAAGCTGGCGAAGCTCGGGGGACACATAGCCCAAGCGATTCTGGCCTTCATCGGTCTGACTCCAGTCTGCCAAAGGATCACACCAGCCTGGGCTCGGAAACAGGAGCTGATTCCTCGGAGGAAGGCGATACTGAAGAAAGCAGTCCGTCCGTCTCTCCAAATCAACCAAAGCGGGGACGGAAGCCGGAAAAGAAAAGAAGGGAAGAACAGTCCTACAAGGATGTAGTTCAAGGCTCACAGCACACCATCCCAGAAATGATGAACACTAGATCGGGGTTGAAGATTGGGAAAACCCCGAAAGGGGGCCATCCCCCTCAAACAGGTAAATAATGCAATACGTCTCCTGGAACTGCAGAGGACTAGGCACCTCCCTAAAAGAAGAATCTATAAGGGATCTAGTAAGAGTACTGAGGCCGGAAGTCCTCCTAATCCAGGAGACGAAAATGGAGGAAGAAGCTCTCCTCCGTGCAAGGAACTCGTTTTGGAAGAAAGGCCCAGGTAGGGCTGTGAGCGCTAGAGGAGCCTCGGGAGGCTTGGCAACTTTCTGGGACTCCGCAAAGCTTGATCTTGTAGAAGAAGAAAGCACCACGCATTGGCTATTCACCAAGCTGTACCATAAAGACTCCGGTCACTACGTAAGTATCTTTAATCTGTATGTTCCTGTCTCTCTTGTGGAAAAAAAAAAGAGTGCTGGGATTCTTTAAAAATCTTCCTAAACCAGCATAACCCTGAGAATCTTGTTGTAACTGGAGACTTAAATGTAACCCTAGCCCTAGCAGAAAAAAAGGGGGATCAATAGTCCGGGATCCTGCCAGAGAGTGGGTGGAAGATGTGATACTGGATTGGGAACTTGTAGATATCCCCCCTGACAGAGGAAAGTTCACCTGGTCCAACAAAAGATTTGGGCCTGGCCACATTGCTGCCCGCCTTGACTAGTTCCTCATTCACTCCGCCTTCCTTACCCTTGGCCTCATGGCTCCCTCCAAGATCCACGCTCATTACACCTCAGATCATAAACCAATCTCGCTCACCCTGTCCCCTGAAGTTCAGTTAGGCCCCATTCCCTTCCGCTTCAGTCCTTTATGGGTAGATAAGGATGGTTTCCTTGACATTGTGAACAAATCCTGGAATGAGCCGATTCAGGGGTCTCCCTTCTTCGCCTGGGAAGGAAAATTAAGAAGGCTCAAAGCTGATCTGAAATCTTGGGCTAAAGGTCTAAGATCCCCTACAGATGAAAGGAAAAGAATCCAGAAGGCTCTGGAATGGCACCAACTGACCATGGAAGAGTCCCCTATCACCCTTGACTTTCTCAATAGGGAAGCAGATCTCCAAAGGAAGTACCAAAAAGCATGCAGAGAGGAGGAAACCTACTGGAGAGTCAAATCAAGAACGCTCTGGCTGCAAGCTGGAGACAAAAATACCACTTTTTTTCACAAGCAGGCCCAAGCTCGAAAAATCTACAACTCCATCAATGAGATTCAGCTGCAAGACCAAATAATAAAGGACACTAATGGCATCAAGGAGGCTGCCCACTCCTTCTTCAAGAAGCTTTATTCTGCCCCGGACCTGGACCCGGTGGATCCGAACTCCTACCCTCTCTCAAAGATTCCAAAGCTGATAAGTGAAGAGGACAACCAGCTGCTGAACAATCCTGTGAGTATCCGTGAAATTAAAAAAGCCCTCTTCAACATGGACCCGGACAAAGCTCCCGGGCCGGATGGATTTACAGCCCGGTTCTATGTCTCTGGTTGGGACATAATCAAAAGGGACTTGTACAGAATGATCAAGAAGACTCAGATTTGCTCCAAATTGGGAGGCAGCACAAATTCCTCATTCCTGGCTCTCGTTCCAAAAGAAAAAGGAGCCAGGAATTTCAATAGGTTCCGCCCAATCTCCCTCTGCAATACTGGTTACAAAATCACAACCAAAATAATGGCCAACAGACTCAAAAAAATTCTGCTAAAATTGATTCCGGAAAACCAAGGTGGGTTTTTCAGAGACAGACATATTCTGGACAATATAATCTTAGTCCAAGAGGCCATTCATTCCAACTACAGGAATAAAGAGAAAGGAATGGCAGTTAAGTTGGACTTAGCCAGTGCCTTTGACCGAGTCAAGCATGACTTCCTCTTCACTGCCATGAGAAACTTCGGGTTCAATCAGAAATTTACTCAGTGGGTTAAAGCCTGCATATCAGCTCCCTGGATTGCTCCGTTGATCAATGGCCGGCCTACCAAGTTCTTCCAGGCCTCAAGAGGGTTAAGGAAAGGCTGCCCTCTTTCCCCTGTTCTCTATGTCATCCAGGCTTCTGTTCTAAGTTTCCAACTGAATAATAGTCTCCAAAACAGAGCTCTCTCCGGCATAAGAATTGCTCCCAAGGTCAAGGAAGTAAACCACACCCAGTTCGCTGATGACACTTTGCTACTGGGAGTGGCCAACCTCAGAACAACCAGGAACTTCAAATCAGAACTTGATTGCTACATGAATAGCTCTGGAAGTGAAATAAACTTCCTCAAAAGTAAGGTTTATGGTTGGAACTGCTCCCCTCTCGAAATGCTGAACATCTCCTGAATCCTTGACATGGAAGGAATCTCATTCTAGGACACCTTTACCTACCTGGGCATCCCTATCTTCAAAGCCTCTCCTAAAGTTGCCCACTGGCTGCCCCTTCTAGACAAGCTCAAAAACAAAATACAAGCTTGGGGAGCATCTTGGCTCAACAAGGCACGTAAAATTATTTTGATTAACTCTGTCCTCACCAGTCTTCCTATTTATCAGTGTTCTGTTCTGTTAGCTCCCAAAACCATAACGAACAAGATTGAAGAGCTGCTTCGACGTTTCCTCTGGGAAGGGGGACGAAATAGTGAAAAGAAGTTGCATCTGGTCAGCTGGGACAAGATAAAAAGGCCAAAGACTGAGGGGGGCCTTCAGATCAGAGATGTAGCCACCCAAAATCTAGCCATGGGTGGAAAAATTCTCTGGAATATGATCTCTGGCAAGAATAACTGGAGCAAGCAGATCCTCTGGAAAAAATACTTCACAGGCAACAGGAAAAGATGTCTGGATAAGCCTCCTAAAAGGCAGACTGGTTCTCCGATCTTCATGCTCTGCAAAAAAGCCTTGCCTTACTTCAAATCCAAGCTCACTTGGATACCTGGAAATGGTGCAAACATAAAAATCTGGGACGATTCTATTTTAGGAGATCAACCCTTGAACAGCCTGAACGAGCTAAGGAACATCCAAGTCTGGCTTACTGACAACAACTGCAGCACGCTGTGGGATATTTCCTCATGGGGAAATGATGAAAACGAATCCTGGGTAAGCTGGAACTTGGGAGATTATCCGGGCGAGCTAAAGGATGAAGCGCTGCTGTTGCTGGATATTCTCCAAGGAAAATCGCCCATCTCTGCCAGATCTAAAGATAAACGGGGCTGGGGCTCTGGCACAGGTAAATATTCTGCTTCTGCTGGTTATGCTTCTATTCTGGAACGGCCTTGGGCTCCCCCCAATCCAGGCCCGCGGAAGGCTCTATGGCATTACCCGTCCATCCCAAAAATTGATATTTTCACCTGGCAAATGCTTCATGACAGCATTCTCACCAATGATAAACTCAAGAGGAAAGGCTGGGCTGGCCCTTCTCGATGCCCATTGTGCAAAAACGCTGAAGAAAACGCTGATAACTTGTTCACAGCCTGCGATTTCACCCAAGAGGCCTGGAGAATATTGCTTGGTCCCATCGCTATCAGATTTCCCAGCTCTGCAGTGGAAATGGTAAGTCGTTGGCTCTACCTCTATCCCCACGATCTGAGCAAGAAAAATCTTATCAAAACCACGTGGATGTGGATCCCCAGGTTCCTGTCATGGAAAATTTGGCTGGAGCGAAATAATAGAATCTTCAGGGAGGAAAGCAGGGCCCCAGCTCAAATCGCTATCAAAGCCCGGGTAATGCTGTCTGAAGTTTTAAAAACAAAGGCTCCCAAAAGCAATAAGGCCTCTCTCTCTATGGAAGAAGATCAATGGTTTAAGGAGTTCCAGCCAGTTCAAAATAGCAATGAAGCCACGAACTTGCCCCACAAGGCCAACTGGGAAATTAGACTGGCTGAAATAGACTTTATCAAATGGAGATCAGTGCTAAATGAATGGTGTCTCTTCTTCGACAGGGCCTCGAAAGGGAACCCCGGGAAAGCTGGAGGAGGCGGTATTATTTTTGAACCTACAGGCAAAATCCACATGTCCTATGCATGGGGCCTAGGACATGCTTCCAACAACCAAGCTGAAATCCTGGCGCTGTGGCAGGGCCTAATCCAGGCAAGAAATCTGAACATCCAAAAGATTAATATTCTCGGGGACTCCAGGCTGATAATTAAAGCGGTTCATACCAAGAAGATGCCCTCGGACATTCATCTTGGCCAAATCTTCAGGAAAGTCAGCCTTCTCCTCTCTCACTTCAGAATTTATAAGGCTCAGCATGTGCTTACGAATCTAAACAGCCTTGTGGACGCTGAGCCAATCGTGGCGCTCTTCTAAATAAAAACCAGCTTATTGTCAATGGAGGAAGCTCATTTTGCCCAATCCCTTAAAGGTAAGGAAAGGAAGACCATCAAGATCAGCAGTAGTAAAGGAATCAAGCTGGAAAGGAAGATCATAATAGTGAATCTGAATATGCTTTGTAAGGCCCTGGCAGCCCCTTTGCCAGTCTTTAATTAAATTTTAATCGTTTTTGTAAAAAAAAAAACAAAATAATTATATATGATGATAGTTTTTAACTTCCATTCAAATCAAAATAAAACAAAATAACAATATATAATGATGATTTTTAACATCTTTCAAATTAAATTATATAACAATACTTATAAAATATTAATACCATACACTTTTTTTTAAAACTTATACTATTTATTTATTTATAAAATATTAGTATCATACACTTTTTTTTTACACTTATACTATTTATTTATGATAATAATGTTTATAAATTATTAATACTACACACTTTTATTTAAAACTTTCTAAGACAGTTTTCATAATATTTTGTTTTTATATGTTTATACAATCGAAAATGTGAGAATCTTTTATTTTCTTTTGTGATTGAAAAGACAATTTATCTATTTTCTTACATAATTTTGTTTTTATTTGTTAAATGAAGTGTATCCATATTAACATAATAACTATATGTAAAGTTTCCATACTATGTTTATTATTTTAATAGTAATATACACTTCCATTTAAAATTTTCCTTAAAATTTTGGGTCACTTTTTAGAATATTTTATAATATGCTAAGCAATGTTGCTTTATGCAAAATTGTGATAATATTTTATGTTAGCTGTGCAATGTTGCTTTATACAAAATGTGAGAATATTTTATGATAGTTGTGCAATGTTGCTTTATGCGGAATGTGAAAATCTTGCTTCTTGGGATTGAAAAATAATGTATTTTTTCATATAATTTTTTATTTTTAATTTTTTTATATAAAATGATTACACGTTTTATTTTTACATTAATATAATATGTATTAAAAAAACTTAAATTTTATATTTTTTCATGAATTTAAATTGTAAAATAATTTATTTGGAAAAACTTAGAATACTTTGATTTAACATTAAATATCCCAGTTCAATGTTCTAACAACTAACTTTCATAGCTTGAAAGGCACTAGACAAGGATAAGAATGGAATATTTCCTTATTCATTTACATGTTTTGTTAGAGTTCGACATGATCGATAATTGTGTTGTGATTAGATGGAGGGTTACTTCATGATCCATACATTTTGATTCTTGAGGTTGTTATCTAGCCTAATATGCAGATCTTATATCACAAGATTATTGATCTATGATTTATGTTGGGCATTTTCACCTTTTTAATGTGTTAGGAAAAGTGTTTTAAACTTTCAATGGTTCTTGTTGCACTCTTTGGAACATGATTATTGCATGCTATGTGTTGTACTTGATTTTTTTATGTGATTGTTGCTTCATTTTCAAAGTGCGGTTTATATGGTTGTAGCTTAATTTATGTATCAACTTGTGACCTAATGCATCAATTTAGTGACAATTGACATTTCCATACTAATGACATATTACAACTCTAAGGATTAGTAAAACATACTAAGTTGATGATCAAATTTAACCAAGTCACTTTGGGTTTTGTGGAAGTGATTAATTTAGACCAAGTATATAACCTAGATAACATGATTTCAAGGATCGAGGGAGTAACCATCCAAAATCACTATACATGAGGTCCACTATCACGGACCATGTTCATTGATTCATTTGATGCAATATAGCAGAGGTTCTCGAAGATGTAGCAAAGGCCAATAGAGGAGGCCGAAGGAACAAGAAGGCTTTAGAAGATGAAATTAATGGTGGATTTAATGTTGCAAGTCTAGGGATTAAATGTTGATCAAGGAAGGACACCACCTATACACGAGAAATAAAGTCTAGTGAAGATCAAGGACTTCTCCATGAATGCACAATAAATGTAGGAGGACAAGAATTTGAGGAGCTAAGGAGCTGGTGCAAAAAATAAAAAATTCGATGAAGAACACGTGATGAGCCAAAGCCAATGGGGATTCACAATGATGAATAGAGGGCCAAAGGTTGAGGCCATTGATGAATATTTAATGTAGGATGTACAAAATTCAATGGAGGATTTGAAAGGCCAAATTCGATGTATGATTCGAGGCAAGGAAAAAGAACAACCCATAAGATAGTTAAATATGTTCACTAAATTGAAATTACTAGATATTAATATAGCAGGGAGAAGGCAGATGAAGTAGGGAGAAGCTTCTAGTGTGAGGCATTGGAAGAATTCTCTAGAATATTGTGAAAGGGAAAAAGGAAAATAGCCTCAAAGAAGATGGCAGGAGGGCATGGAGAAGGGAGCAGCCAAGACAAAGAGGAGCCATAAAAACAACCACTTGAGAAAAGGAAAGAGAACAGAGAAGAAATGTTCGAGTTTAAATATGTAATCTTAAAATTTGTGTTATGTGGGCCATCTAAGACGGAGACTAGGGGCATAGTTGTTGTGTGTCTATTGCAATCAAATTTTCTAAGTTAGTGAATTGATAGAGAGGTTGAGAGACCTCTGATATTTGTTGCATATTTGATTGTTGTTTTTGTGTGTGGATGTCCATTTATGTTTCTATTTTGAACTCTAACCAATGAATGGTAAGAAACTTGCATCAATTTTGTATCCGATCCGAAGTGTCCTATGAGTAAACAATTCCCGCTAAGGAAAGTGTTGGGTAGAATTAAAGGGGTTATAGTTCCAGTAGAGGAATTGCTAGGTAGAAAAATAAGAGGAGAAGCATGGATGAAGGTTGAAGAAGAAAGACCCAGTTTCAATTGGGTAGAGTTGTGAAGAAGGGATAACTCCCGCAGTGAGGGGGTAGAGTTATCTAGAGCTAAGTTATAGAGCAGGAGCATCCTATAAGGAATTTGAGAAAGTTGTGACTCCAAATATGAGGTTGTGGGTAGAGTTGCAAAGATTAAGAAGTGAAGGTTGCAACTCCAAAATTGAGGTGTCGGGTAGAGTTGTTGTTGAGAACTGAAAGTTGAGAAGGTCAAGGAAGACATCTCCACCATTGGGAGAAGAAATCAGTTAGGATTTGAAGGTTTAGTTGTAGAATGTCAACTCACAGAAGATGAATAAAGGTTAGAAGCTTGAATAAAAGGAGGTCATGTGAGTTAATGGCCCCTAAAGAATTATGTGATGAATTAAGGACAATAGTGGCTAGGATAGAGGCCATGGAAACAATTATAGGGTTTGAGAATCCATGTGAACATGAAAAATTGATGAAGATATTCAAGGAGAAGAAAAAATCCCTCATAGTGGATGAGGTAAGGGAGATTAATCAAATTTATTGAGGAAATAATAGAGGTGTTGGAGAAAGCATAGAGATTATACCAAGTTGAGGAAGATGATGAGCAAGAAGATTATGAGGATGAGTAAGGGGTAATGGTATGTTATCTGGAAGAGGGAGAAATGTTGGAAGATTCCCTTTGCAGAACACATGTTGAACATGAGAGTGAATTAGAATGTAGAGATGAAGAAAAGGATGCAGGGGAATATATTAAACTAATAAGAACACAAATGAAAGTGAAGCAAGTTAAGAATCCTCAAGATCAATAAGAGAAGTAGGTTGAAGATATCTTCCATGAGAAGGAAGAAGATATGGATCTCCAAGCAAGAAAGGTTGGGGAAAGAGAATAAATGAAGAGAGAGGATTTAATTTCCCTATGTTATTGTGATGGTGTGGTTGAGGTTAAAATAGGGAAACAAGCTCTTGAGTACCCCTTAGGAGTTGAGTCAGGTACTATTGAAGAAGAAAGCGACCTTGATAATGTTGTGAGTGCAAATGGGGGGAGTGGTGCAATCACCGTTGAAGAAGTTAGAAATATTGAAGGAGGCCATTATAAGTTGAAGGAACTATAAATCTCCATGCATAGAAAGTGAGCGACAAAGAATCTGAGAAGTAGGAATTAGAATTCTTGCCATAGCTAGGTTGGTGTGAAAATATTTTTGAAGATGATGTTGCTAAGGAAATCCACCATAATACTATCACTAAGACAGAGGTAAGTGAACCAACCTAAGAATTTGAAGTTAAATATGTATTTGTAAATGAATAATTAAAGATAATTGAAGAATTTATGAGTGTTTCCTATTCTGAGTTAGGAGGAGAGGATAACATGCCTGTTGTAGGGCATAATGGGAAATTTGAAGAAAGAAAAGAAGGATAGAATGAGTGGGAGATGGAGTTAAATTACATAGAGGGATGGCTCCACCAACCAAGGTCGAGTGAACAAGGAAGACTATAAGAGAAACTAAATGAGAGCCTTGTGGAGACACGTGTTTTAACTAATGAGTTGGAAGAGTTCATGCATGTAGGTACAAAAGGAAATGGTGAAATTACCATGGAGACTGGAGTTAAGGTAGTAGATAGCATGGACCAGAGACAATGCCCATGGAATAAAAAAATGGCAAATGAAGGAAAGCAAGTCATTGATGGCCTTCCAGAAATAGATAAAGAATGTTTTGATGTTGAGGAAGCAGATAATGATTTGAAGGATGCATCAAGAAGTATACATATTGAAGGAAGAAGGCTTGCAACTGGCATGCAAGTAGAGGATATGAACATGGACCTTGGAAAGGTCCCTCGTTTTACTAATTGTTTGAATGTTTGTGAGTTTTCAGATACATGCGAGAAGTTCAATGTTGATGTTTCCAAGTGTGATAATAAGAGTGAAGAGGGGACCTATGCTAGAATGTGGAGATTCTTCCCAAGTAAAAGGGAAATGAAAAGAGTGGGTGATGCAGTGGAGAATGAAGTTGAACTTGTCATGGTCATAGCTAAAGTGTCAAAAGGAAGAGAAGTTGTGAAAGCCGCACCAATTTAAGCTATGGCAGGAGGAAAGGAGAACCGAGTGAATATAAAGAGAAACTCACATACCTGGTATAGAGTATGGTACCAATGGAAAAGGAAAAGGGTACAAGTGGAGTCTGATTATAGAAAGAAGCCTCTTCATAAGTTTGGGCTTTTTTTACTAGAGAGATTGATGTAGGAGCATCAAAGTGATCCATTTGATCATTAGGATCAATCACAACAACCATATCAGAATGGGAAAATTTCCATTTTGGGACTCAACATTCCGTAGTTGGGGCTTTAATATTGGTGTTTCAAAGAATGGGACAAAATGACAAGTAAGGGGAGGTCAGTTCTCTATCAATGAACGTGTATCATGGTTTGATAATTAGATTATGTGGAGTTGTTGTCGGAGAAATGGTCAATAACTAGGGGCCGATAGAGCATCGACAAAACCATATCGGAGGTATCTTATAAGAGTTATGCAAAGGAGTCATCGAAGGAAGGTATAATGGAGAAGTCCTGATGGTACACGTATCAACATATTATTAGGAGTTATTATGGAGAAACTCAGAGAAAGGGCCAATGGATCAACCTGAGAGGGCATAAATGAAGACTTGATAGAGGAGTTTTGAGGGAGAATATTTGGAAGTATGGAGAAGGAACAATGAAAATGTGTCTATAGAGCACAAGACGTTGGTGAAAGGCAAAAGGCGAAGGAAATACAACCATTGGATGGATGAGGCAATGGAATGATCATGTTTGAATCATATTGTAGTGGAATAGATGTTCCTGGAGATGCAACAGAGGTCGATAGAGGAGGCTGAAGGAGTAGGAAGGATCAAGAAAAGGAAATTAATGGGATATTAGTGTTGCAAGTACAGGGATTCAATGACAATATAGGAAAGATTCCACCTATACACTAGAAATCAAGTCTGGGTGAATATCAAGGACTTCACCTTGAATGCATAGTAAATGCAGGAGGATAGGAATTCAAGGAGACAAGGATTCAACATGTAAAATAGGAAATTTGGTCAAGAATAGGTGATGACCTGAACCCAATGGGGATTTACAATGATGAACAGGGGGACAACGGCCAAGGAAATTGATGACGATTTAATGAACATTGTAGATAATTTAATGACATATTTGAAAGACCAAATACGTCATACAATTCGAGTATAGGAAAAAAAGAAGCGAGAAGATATTTAAATTTTTTCATTAAATTGAAATGACTAAATTTTAATACACCAAGGAGAAGGAACAATTTTAATACACCAAGGAGAAGGAACATGGAGTATGGAGAAGCTTCAAGTGTGATATGGTGGAATAATCCTGTAGAATAATTTTGAAATGGAAAAAGGAAAATAGCCTCAAAGAAGATGGCATGGTTGAGAGACCTATGAGCTTTACTGCATATTTTATAGTTATTTTTTTGTGTGGTTGTCCAATATTGTAGCTTGACCCGCATTCTTATGAGGAGGCATTTGCATTAGTTGGTATTAGAGTTACATGACTTTGATCAACGAACGATAGGGCATTTGTGTCATTAGCTAATGTAATTATGCAGATAATCAATGTTCAATTAGTAGGTCAAATAGTCAGTTGGAACAACCAAAGGTGGTCTTGATTATATTGACTAGTTTGCAAGTCAAGGGAATCAAGATCTTGGGCATGCCAAGGAGATCAAAGTGGACTAAATATTTTTCATTTTGTGTGATTTAATTACACTTTTAGGTACATATAGATGAACCCATGGATCAATCTATCAAGAAACAATATATTTGGTTGTTCATTCCATATGTTGAGCTATTATCACTTGCACTTTAGTGTTGTGATAGTGTTTATGAACACCACCTCTCTCTCTCTCTCTCTTGTAATTCAAAGTTAATAACCTCTATGGATCCTTGGTTTTTCAACATGGTTTTAGATCTATTTTCAGGGATATATAAATGATCCTATGGATTGATCTATCAAGAAAACACTATATGGTTGTTCATTTAATATGTTGAGATATGCTCACTTGTACTTAAATGTTGTAAAAGTGTTTATCAACACCACCTCTCTCTCTCTCTCTCTCTTAGAATTCATAGTTAATCACCTCTACAATTCCCCAATTTTCCAACATGGTTTTCAGAGCTAGTGATATAAGATCTAGTTGGTTGCCCACAAATTGTTATGGAGGTTATCACTTATATATGTTCTCCTATTTCACCGATATCTATAAGATATATTTATTTAGTCTTAGACTTATAGATTCGGTTTTTTGTAAAGAGATCATGAATTCAAAGTAAGAGATAGTAGTTTTAAATTACCACAACTATGGCATGCGGGCATAAGATATGGAAACCCTAATAAAAGGTATAAATTTTCTAGTTTACCAATATTATGGTTATGGAACCTAAGTATGAATATGAAAATTTGATTATCAATGGAAAGAATGACAAAGTTGTAGGAGTCATGATGACTTACATCCCCACGGAGATTCACTGTCATATAAGAACGACTTACTAACTGAATTAAGTATGGAAGAAGTTAAAGACTATGCATGATAAGATTGATGAAAATAGTTGATGTAGATTGAGAAAAGGTTGATTTCTCTTAAACATATATCCTCTTATAGGATTGTATTTGGATAACATGAAGACGATACATGAAATTGGGTGAATGTGGAAAGTATTTTCCAAAGAAGAATGGTAAAATCACAGTACCAACCTTGATGAAGACGCCCTATAATGTTATCTATTTGATATTTTGTGCTAGTTGAGTTTCCATAAAACAAGATAGTAAAGAATATACCTTTGACTCTACATATTATTTTCTAATGAAGAAATATGAAACATTGCTTGATGAGGGTAAACTTGAGAATAATAAGCATAATAAGCATGCCCATAATCTCAAGGAAAAAGATAAACAACACTTTGGAGAAAGAGGTTTTGAATGGAATTGAAAGAAATATCATGAAAATTACCATGATAAGGATTGTGTTGACCTAATTAACAATACGAAGTGTGTTAATCAACCATTAACTAACAAGAAAACTTGTAAATACTATGAAAATGAAAGACTTGTAAAAAATATTTGATAAAATAAGACTAAAATTTACTGATGAAAATAAATCTAAGAATATGAAACATGTCCATATTTTTAAAGGAAAAGGTAAATACAAGTTTGGAGAAAGAGGCTCTGGATTCAATTGAGAAAAAGATAGAGATTACCATGATAAATATTGTGTCGATCAAACCAATAAGAAAAAAACGTGATGATCAACACTAAACTAAGAAATGTAAAAACAAGAGGGGCTACTAAAGGCATCAAGTCCCTACCATCAGAAATAGAATATTATGCAATAGTTGAAGGGTTAAAGCAGCTTGGTTTGAGATTTGCTTGGATTTTTGCTTTGATTTAATGATCTTTGCACCTTGGCTTTATGATAATTGGTAAATTTATTGCATAAAGTAAAGGTGACTATGGGGATGGTAAAATTGAAAAAAGAGAGAAAGTAGCATGAGTAGTGGATCCAATAGCATATAGCATTTTTCTCATGATCAAAGAGGAAGGACTGAGTTGGGCATCACTAGGGTGAAGGCATTTTTACACTCTTTGGCATGCATGCACAAAAATGCCCTAGGAGGCTTAATTTTTGAATTACCATGTTAAAATTGCTAATGGCTTATTCATGCTTTGTCGACATTGTCATCACTTCAAAGAAGCATGCCTTTTGTCATTTTGGTCATCATAAAGTGTGGTTATATAACCCAATTTTGAACTAGTAGTCATGCCTTAGTTCAATGTGGGTGGCATCACCCAACTAGGCCTTTAGTCGCCAATCAATCTAGATAGTAAGCATTGTTTCGGAAATAAGTGTAAACGCTTTAAAAGCCAGGGGAGAATAATAAATAACAAAGGCATAGAGGAACTTAAAGTGGATTTTCGAAGTGAACATAAGCTTAAGGAAGTATTATAAAATTTTCAAAGTGATAAAACCTCATGACGATATGACTAAACCATTGAGTTTTTTAAAGGGTTCCTTGCAGAGATGCTAGTAGACTTGTACTTCGGATGTTGAATACTATAGATACTTGGAAAATATCATTGAAGTGTCTCCTCAAATGGTTGACAAGTATCTACTATTAGCACATGAAATATCTATCTAGGGGAGCAATGGGCTCAATTGTATTTATTATTATTAAGTTGGGTTATATATATATATATATAAATTATTTTTTTTTAAATTTTTTATAATTTAAAAAATAATGGATTTTTTAATTATTTTTAAAATTAATTATTTTTTATTTAGTTGATTAGAAGTGTAATATGATATTGATTTGACAATTTTATATGTTATTTTTTGACACAACTAGATCTCAGTAATATTATGGTGCCAATTCAATTTATTTTAGCTATGAGAATTTAAAATTAGTATTGATTTACAATTTTTTTTGTAATTACAATATTTAAAACTAATTTGATATTGAATAAATTACATTTTATAATTTATTTTTTAAACGAAATTATAAGAAATAAACAATGCATAAACAATTTTTCAATTAAAATTAAAGTTTAATATAAAAATGAGGCTTATTTCTTTTTTTTTTTAAATAAAATGATAAGAAACAAACAATTTAAAAATTCAATGCAGAAATTATTTTTTAATTAAAATTAAAGTTCAATATGGAAATGAGGCTTATCTATTAATTTCTATAATTCCATTACAAAAGTGATTAACTGATTAAAAAGCATATATTAAAAAACTTTGCTCCTAAAAAAAATGCAACAAACGCTTCTTGATTCCTCGTCCGGTCAATACCTTCTTATATGCGGATGGTCATTGTATCGAAATTGGCTAGCTCTTATCTTCATTAAAAACATAACTTTATGTGCTTTAAATTAATATCAAGGGATTGATCGACTAAAAACATCCTTGACAAGCTCTGTAATATATTTAAAAGATTATAAGGTTAAAAATTGCACCACCTAGTTATAAACTCTTGGTGGGTGGCTATTCAATATCATATTTGGAATATGATAAGGTATTAGGATTGACAAGTACTGTACAAGAGGAAAATGATAAGGTTATGACGGTGTGGAAGAGGTTGTACCGGGTGTTCCATATGTGTACAAAATGGTCCATTTAACAATGGCATGAAGGCAACCTGAGTGGGCCCAATGGTTAAGAACATGTGTTATCTCCCTGGAGGTCACAGGTTCAAAACCTGCGGGGGTAGGGTTGCTCATATGACCTGCTGTGGCAAGGCTAGAAGGGTAGGCGACCCTACCGAGACGTCTCGGCCCTTGCTAAGTCACAAGTTTCTGGTATATCTGGCTTGCAGGCTGTTGGATATACCCTTGGGAGGTTGCTGTTCCCATGGTAAAAAAAAACAATGGCATAACGAATCATAATAATAAGAGGGATGCTTCGCTTATATTTTTACAAGTTTCTTTATGTTTCACGGGATAGAATCGCTTGTTGAGCGCCTTTATGTTTGCTGGATTTTAGGCTCGAAGAAATCACCTGACGAAGATGGGCGGGCTGGGAGAATGTGAACCCTAAGCTGCTCGAACACAGATGGATGCTGAGTTACACCAACTGGGTAGGAGAGGAGAGATAGGGAAAAAAATGGTTGCATTTATTTCCTGCTAGAATATTTTAAACCTCCCAGCTGCAGCTTAACGCTCAGATCGACGAAAGCAACAAGAATATAAAAAAACTTATCAATTTATGTTTTGCTTGGGATTCGAAAAGATATATATGGCTTTTACTCATATTGACGGTTGATATTTGAAATAGCCGGATTCGCTGCTTGAGATTATGCCATGCAATCTTGGATACATCTCCACGAATTTGTAGAGGATATTGCTTGTCAGTTTTGAAAATATCATCATTTCGATAAGAAGTTTGAGCTTATCAATTCATCAAATACAATGCCTCTCCAAAAGTTTTCTTGGTTTTATCAATTCATCAAATATCTTACTTCCGTTTACTTTTAGATTGCTAGTTAATATATATTTTGTTGTGCAGGATGAAAGTTAAATGGAGTAACCCAGGGCTAGAATCATTGCTCGGTGACAATGTGGGATACAAGATTTTGGGATATTTATTAAAACAAAGTTTTGATTTTGATAAGGTTTTTGGTCTCTTCATCGATAGCTATTATGTATATCATAATGGATTCCTCTAAGGCCCAGTATTCTAGTAGTAATAGCTATAGGTAGTGACTGCACTCATTTTATGGACCTCGACCTGATGGATTATACAACGAGAGACCAAATCAATCGAGTGACAAGCTCCTATCTACTATAAGATTGGTATCATGATAGAGCCCGACCGTTAGGAATCCAGTTCCCCTTCCTACATATCCCGTAACAACTTCGCAACCACGTTTTTTCAATTACTTCCATGAGATCCCTCATTCATATGACTCGGGGTAATTAATGGTTTAATGTCTTTTATCGTCCCGTCGTATAACTTAGGATATAAGAATTGTAAACATTCATTCAAACACTGACTTCCGAGCCACTCAGGTTGGTGTTATCATATCGATAGGACTAGGCTATATTGCCAATAATGTACCACAGCATCCATAGTAGGAACCTAGATATTTTTATTCAGTCCCACACTCACATTATATAAGAAAGTACGTGTCCCTTATTAGTGGTTATTAGTTTGTCCTTGAACTTGTATGCATAACTTGAGTATAAGGGCTCACCTCCCATTACTTCTAGGCATCCAGGTCAATCTATTCTCGAGGTTGGAATTGAATGAAATGAGCCATTTCATTCGATAGCTACTATTAGAGGTTGGTTGGGTTCTTCATCCCATTGCTCCCTCTATTTACTTGATTCTTATTCATTTTTTGTTCTCGTTATTCTCCGTGGTTTTTGATCTCTTTTTTCGGGACGTTCTGTTAATGGAGAAGGGCCTAGAGATATCCTAAGTGATAATGCTTACACGTTACTACATGTGTGCTCTCGATGAAGGTCACTTTAAGCCATCCATTAACAACTATAACTATTGCACTTAAAAAGTTGATCTACCTGTGAACCATACAAGTTGATTCCAAAAGTACATGAACACCCTTAGTTACTATTATGTATGCAATATAGAGCCACAACTATTTGTGAGCACCTGTATTTTGCAATTTCATCAATTTATCTACAATTTCAACATTTGCAGCAAGAGGATTCAACAATTTTAGCAGTAAGATTTTATCAATTTCAGTAGTAATGGTAAGATGTGAGATGATTGAGGTACAATTGTTCTACTTTCATATATATTATTGTATGAATTGTCATTTACTATTGTAAATTCTAGATTTTCTGAAAGTAGTTAAAAAATAGATTCACTCTATAAAAGGATTGCTAACACTTGAGGTTCTAATAAAATCTATCACATACAGCTTGAATTGAGTGAGACAATAAATTTAAGCAAAATGCGAGTATGTAAGTTTAGTTAAGTCTAAGGGATTTGCACAAGGATGGTTCCGGATGAAGACCTTGCAAATTTGTTGAAAGTTAAAAGAGTCTGAGAAGCCTGTAAATAAGATAGTTTCAACATTTACAATTGTTTTTTAAAAATAAGATAGTTTCAACATTTACAATTATTTTTAAACAAGTTCCGGTATTGGGATGATTCATTGGTTAAGCATGGGATTTTTTGTTCAGAAAAGGGAAGTCCTCAAGCTTGTAACAGGTTTCTGTTGTAATTTCTGAGTTGATTTTCTTATTACAAAGAATGATCCAAAATTCTTGTTTCAGAGATAATTATCATGACCTCAGGATTTTGCAATTTCAACAATTTATTTGTAATTTCAACAATTTATACACTCTCCGGTCTCGGAAATTCACCCGAAATCCCTTGTCCTATAGGGTGGAAACATATATTAGGTTCTTGATCAACCTCAGAACATAAAATATGTTAGCAAAACTGAGGGGTTTTCTAGACTCCCTCTAAAACGAAACAATACCAACTCCCTGCGCTTGATACTGCGCATCATCACTCAGCTCAATGTGGAGATTTAACCCACGCTTTTGCAAGCTCTTGAAGAAACTCTTATGCCTTGTCATATGACAAGATGCTCCATAGTCGATGTACCAAACGCTGCTTCCTGTGGTGCTTTCCATGCAAGCTATCAAACAAAAGTCCTCGCCGAAGTTTTTGCTGAACTCCTGCACCTTTTTAGAACCTGCCATATGGGTATTGTTCTTCTTCTTCCTGTCTGGGCACTGATAGGAAAAGTGTCCTTGCTTATGGCAGATAAAACATTTAACCTTGGACATGTCAATTTTCTTCTTACCACCTTTCTTTTTCTTTTCCTTACCCTTGCTCTTCCCTGCTAGGGCTGAAGCTTCTTCATCCACAATCTGTAAGGCACTACTGGATGAACTTGAACCTTTACCCATGCAGGTCTCCTCCTGCACAAAGTCATCCCACAATATATGTCAGTTAGGGAGCTTCTCCCTAGCCACCACACCTTTTACAAAGGTGTCCCATGGCTTTGAAAAATCATCGAGAGCTATCTGAACTAGCTCCTCATCTTCAGTCTTAGAGTCAACTGCTCCAAGTTCATCTCTAATTTGTGTGAGCCTTGTGAGATAAGGCACCACTCCTTCACCCTTGGCCATATTGGTACTACATAGCCTCTCCTGCCACACTATATTCATGTTTTTGTTCTTGCTTTGGCAAAGACCTTCCAAAGTTTTCCACATTTCCAATGCGGTCTTCTTCTCGAAAAGGTGAGGGACTATGTGGTCCTTCACCCCATCCAAGATGATCAACATAGCTATGGAATCTAACTTCTTACACCTTGCAAACTTTTTCGAATCTATGGGTGCAACCTTCATGGAGTCAATGTGCTCCTCTGCTTCACTAACATCTTGGCTCCTTGTGATCCTTTCCAAGTAGGAAAGTTATGAGCCTCCTAGAGTCTATCCTCGATCCTCAACTATACAACCATAGTGAAGTGTACCTGTCAAACCATAGATATGAACTCTAGGTTTGTGGCTTCAATAGATCTACCCTCGATCTATCAATACCGTTGTTGTTTCTTAGATTTAGCTCAACAGAGCTCTGATACCATGTAAATTTCCTTAAAAACCAATCTAACACTTGGAATTTCCCATAGAACAACAAGTCAGTGATCCTGATGAGTTTGAATCTACTTGTATATTTCTTTACTCCTAAGATGTTGAGTCTGTTTCTGTAGACTTCGTTACGTCCTATGTCTACATTATCTTACCTCTTGAGGTTGATCTTCTTGATTATAAATCCTCGGGCCTTGGCACTATAGAGTCTTCCTTGGCTAGCTCTACCTTGACTATGCCTTTGATTGAAGATAGCGAAGTTGCAAATGTTTCTACCAAAGTGACATGTATCAGATCTCTTCTTCAGAATATGATCTTGATACCGTTATTTCTTAGAGACAGGGTTCTTAGTTGGATTCACAGTTGTTTACTAGACTCAACTTTTTGTTCAAGATATAACCACATTTGTATGTATGTTGCTCACGCGTATGAGCCTGGTGTTGGATTCCACGTTATTAGATCATTATATATCTTTGCTCTCGTCATCGCTTAACCTTGTATCCTTCTGTCAGTGGTAACTTGACACCTTTTACCTAGAGGAGACGCTCCCCGAGTGTCCTTATCTTGTTTATGTTCCTTGCACTATGCTTAGGTCTATTCCTTGTGCTTGGAACTAGTTTTGCATGCCTCTAACACTTGTCTCCTTGCATTTAGAGAATTCTTTCATCTTTCCTTCAAGCTCATTAAAAACAGTAAGGAGTCCATGAGTTGAATTTTCTGGACTCATTAAAACTTTATGAGAAAGGTATATGGAGTTACCTTTAAGCCCTTGTCTGACTCCTTAAAAATGACTAGATTGTCGAGTTTACTTGTTCTTTCAGAATTGCTAAAGTAAGTGAAGGAACATCCACAGTGGTAAAAGTTTAACTCTTTTTCGGACCATGTGGATTACTTACGAAAAAGGAATACTCTAGTTGAATGTGGTTAGAAGAGTATTCCCAGGTATATGTTTATCTTTTTTTCAGGTCTAGGAGACTAAATTTACGAAAAAGGAACCTGCTTGAGCTTACGTTTTATTTTTTGTGCTCTCGGTTAAACCATGAAAAATATTATGAGCGTTCTTTATGCCATTGTCATGCTTGCTAAAAATGTAGCGCAAAATCATCGAGTTTATCATTGGTTTCCCTGAGTGATCTTGATTTCCTTCATGCTCGTTAAACTGAGGATGTATGCTTGCTTTTGAAGGAGCATCGGTTCGATAATAGTTTAACCCTTTTTTGAACCTCGCCGACTAACTACGGAAAATGAATACCTTAGTTCTCCTAAGGTAAAAGATTTCTCCTCTGGATTGTTTTATGCTTTTTCGGACTTTGGACACTAACCTTACGAAAAAGTCCCCCCCTAGAGTCTTCTTTGGCGTTTTCAAACTCTGAAATTGTGAAAACTCCACCGAGCATCCACTAATTTGGCCTCGTAAAATCCACGAATCAGTGCTTTATCAAACATTCTTCTATCTCTTCTTCGAGCTTGCTAATAATGAAGAAGGTATTGAGTTTTCTTTCTTGAACACGTTAAAATTTTACAAGAAAGGGGAAAGTGAAGTTCACTCAAATGTATTTTATAACATGGCAGCAAGTCTTGTCTGCTTGAACAAAGCACCCATATTGAGTCTATCAATAATTGGGTTTTAGTTTTTGGCCTTAGGATTAATCCTGATCTCATAGTTTTTACTCCTCTGATTGGTTACTTTTCCAATTATATCGAGAATTTGTCAATGTCTCATACATTGCAAATTTGTATCATTGATCCCTTGGTGTCAAAAAGCTGCCTAAGTCACTATTGTGTCGTGCTCACTGTTCAAGGATAAAACCTATGTCAACCATTCTGTAGTTGCCTTGACCTTTTGTGCCGACCATTCCCTAGTATCAGTTCATTACATCAAGTCTTTTAGTGGCCCTTGTTGCAAAAATTTGTCCCAATTCCAAATCAAATCAGTCTTTGACTTCCCTCGTGTTGGATGAAGAAATATGTTTTCATGCCTTCCTTCCAACATATCTCTTCCTATCGACTTCAACACATCTTTCTTTGGGAATGAGATTTAGAGTTTATGACAGTTCCTTGGGGATTTCAGTCATTAGTGGCAATATCCCTTGCTATTGGGTAGCAAGAATACCTTAATGTCTCCTACTTGATAGATTCTTTAGGTGTTCGACTTCAAGACCATGAATTCACACTTGTTAGAATGTACTAGGTACCTTGGGGACCATTTTCATTAATGGTGGTTTCCCTCGTGTTTGTTAATGATTATCATCAATGAACGATAATCAAACATTTTCCTCCATGTATGAATTCAACTCATCTATTCACATGGTTCATATTTGTACCTTTGGATGGTTTGGATTAAATAATTTGGGCTAAAAGTAGCATCATCATATTTTTCTATTGCTCCAGTTGCGCAAGACATTGTCACACTTCATATGACATCTACTGAGACATAGATCCACCTTGTATTCTTGTGGCTATAATTGATTATTGAGCATGGATCCACGTTGTTCATTTGTGGCCATGACTCCTTTAGATTTTACATGGCACCTTTTTGCATATTGTGTGACCGTGCTAGTTATATCAGTTATACACATGTTGGATCTAACTTGTATCGTGTGGAGATCATTTGTACATGGAAATTTATGTCCTGGAGGTCAGATTGTCTAACATTTATCTCTCTTTCAGGTACCTTTGTTCGAGCCTAAGACGTTGGATTCTCTCGTTTCTTCGACTCCATGACTCAACCGTTCCCTATTTATAATGTATTTTGGCTATCATCTTACCCTCTAACCTCATACATTAGGGGGCATATGTTATATCCCAGAATGGAACTTCTTCGTCCGTGACAAAATTTACATGTTTTGTCGCATGACGACACTTCATGAAAGCTACTGTTAGTCACCCAAATGAAACCTAAAGGGACATATCGGGAGTTTTGTATCTTCGTTTCACCTCTTTTCTAGACCATTGGAAAGGTAAAAGACTAAGGAACAACTTTCCAGAACAAATAAACTCCTGAAAACTCTTGGAAATACCCTAAAACATTTTGTTTTTTACGCATACGTAAGTTTTCAGTGGGAAACCTACATTTTTCAACTTTGTATAAGCGGCTTGTCAATGTTGTACTCGTGCATATCCCCTAAAGAGGTCAAAAAATATAAAATTCTTGAAATTTTGGTGGTTTTGGAAGTGCCTCCTCGGTTGTAACTGACCCATCCTCAACCCTAACTCTTCAGATTTCTATATAAGAGAGGGAGAAGGGATCATGAAAGGGGAATTAACCTTTTGTATTATTATGCTGGTGAAATTGGGACTCTCACCCCCCCCACCTTTTCCCTAGTTGTCATCTACCTTTGCTACAGAGCTTGGAGGCTGAGATTCTTGGAGGAGAGAAACAAGAGATCTAGATCGAAGGTTTCACGAGGTGCCTTACATAAGGAGAAGGCATATCTTGCACTTGTTCAATTGATTAATAAATATTTGATTTTCTTCCCTTTCCAAATCATTGTGTAATGGATGTTGAATCTCAATTTGTGATCATATGTTGATATTAGTGAGGTTAGGGTTTCATATTATCTTGATTATCGTTGTCTTACATGTGGGAAAATTGGTTTGAGGAAGGTTTGAAGTTTTTTTGAAAGTCTCTTGGTTGGAGACCAAGAAGAGGGAGAAAGAGAAAGCTTGTATCAAAATTTATTGCATAAGGTATGAACCCTTATAACCCTTGAAATATTTATATTTATACTTGCAAAGTCTTATACATCAGTCTGTAAACCACTAGTATGTTGGTGGCCTCAACCCCAACCATAGGATCAATACCTTAACACCAATAGTGCACATGTTCTTCTCCCTGGTGGATTAATAGGTTCAACAAAATAAAAAACCCATTTTTCGAATGCCTGTAACGTTATCTGAGGTACTAGCGACATTTCATCTTGTCATGAGGGCTTTCTAGTTATCTGGAAGATATCACAACCACAACAATAATCTCAAGCATCCGCATGCAAGGTAGGCCACCACAATCGTGCTTGTAATATCTTTTGTATTGTGGATTTTCTCGCATAATGGTCTCCTTCAACACTAGCATGCACTTCATTTAATATCATTGGTTTCTCATTCTCCAAAATGTAGCGACGAAGAATTTCTTTTGGTCTCATTTTGCATAACTGTCTAGCTATCAACTGGAATTCTATAGCTCTTACCACTAGCTATTTCTTTTGCGTTGTAATGAATCTGGTTGGTGCATATCCCGTACTCAAGGATTGTATAATATCTCTATAATGGTCATCAAACATCTTGACCGCAAATAATTGTGCATCTGGAAGGCTATCGTCAAGATTGCCAGGTTCTTCTCCACTTTCTAGTCTCGACAGATGGTCGGGTCCTGAATTCATTCGACCTGGCTTAACAATAATCTCAAAACCAAATTCTTGGAAAAGGAGAAGACATCGATAGATCTTCCCCCCCAACATTGGCTTATTGACCAAGTATTTCAATGCCGAATGGTCTGTGTACATTATGAAATGTCTACCCAGCAAATAGGGTCGAAAATTTTGAAGTGCATATACCATAGCTAATCCTTTTCTTTCAGTTGTGCTGTAACTCTTTTTCATTGTTGATAATTTTATGCTAGCAAAGGTAATAGGTCAATCAATAGAACCTTCACTATGCTGCACAAGTACAATGCCGAGTGTGATAGACGACGCATTGACATGTACATGAAATTCCTTCTTGTCATTTAGAAAAACTAATATGGGTCATGTGACCATATTATTCTTCAAAACATACAGACTCTCCTGGCATTGTTCAGTCCATTGAAACTTCACATCCTTCTTCAAGAACTTCTCCATTGGGGTGGTCACCTTAGCATATCCCCTGATAAAATTTTGATAGTACCCTATATGTCCCAAAGTCATTCTTAGTTTCTTTATTATCATGGGTGGTTGCAGGTTAATGATGATCATCACAATTTTAGTAGGATCGACCAAGATTCCATCATGACAAACCCCATGACCCAACAAAATTCCAAACAGGGCACAACATATACATTTCTTTAGATTTAGAGAAATGTGTTACTGTATACATCGTTCCAGCATCATTCTGAGGCTCTCAATACGATCTTTTATGATCTCAAATACCGTCTAGTCATCAAAATATACTTCAAGAAACTTGTGAATAAAGTATTTGAAAGCAGCCACGACTATCCTGGAAAAGATATCAGGGGAATTCTTGAGTCCAAATGGAATCACTGTATACTGGAAACATCCCCATTCCGTTGCAAATGCGGAATTTTGTTAATATTTATGTGCAATTCTGATCTAATGGTAACCAGAGAACCTATCAGTAAATGAATATACTTGTTAACCCCCGACACTCTCCAATACTTCATTTGTACACGACATCGAAAATGGGTTGTGCAGGAAAGCATCATTCAACTTCCTTAGGTCGATGCACACTTATCCAAGCTCAATTTTCATTCTAGCTATCATCAAAGTACAATATGAGAGGAGAATGTCCACAGAATATTTTTTAGAATAATGTGGGCCACTTTGAATTCATAGTTTCGTAGTTAATCTTGACCAATGGTCCATCTACTTTCCAAAGTCTCGTGAATAATATATTCAAGCTTCATAAAGGTACGTTCTTAATATTTTTTTACATTTTGATTTATAGTAAGACCTTGGATGACCACATCACATTTAGACAAATTTCTCCAAATATTAGAAGATAATCAATTATATGCCAAGAAATCTAAGTGTGATTTGAATTAGAAAGAAGTTTGATACTTAGGCCATCTTGATCCGAAATGGATCAATATATAATTTTTCATCTATTTGGTGCTTTTGGGGTGGAAAAGATTGGATGAATTGGATTGTAGATCCCATTTTAGGGGCAGGGCTCACTTTGCAGATTTGGGGTCCAAAACCTCCTAGGGCATGTTTTAAGGTATAAAAAATGTTTTTTGGGGTTAGAAGTTCATTTCTTTTGGAATTCCCATTGACGAAATTCTACACTCCAATACCTTTCTAATGGCGTAATAATATCTTCAGACGAAGTTCGTATGAGGAAGTTGTTCCTCTCGTAAGTCGACCTATCCATTTGACGACCATGATACTAAGTGGATTCCACTTCAACTCTTGTTTCTCACACATATGGAGCTAGTCACATGTGGAATTTCAAGATCATTCTAGAAGGTTCAAAACCCTGACCCGAATCAAGAATTGGGGCATGCAAAATTCCTAAAACTAAACCTAAACAACTATTGGGATATGTTAATACCAGACCATTAGGAAAAGAAGGGGTTCCATTCTTCTAACGTTATTGTATTGTTCCATATCCGAGTAACATAAAAAGAGTGGATATTAGAGCAAAATAGGGGATATATGATATTTAGTATAGTTTCCATTCTAGCCATAGAATCATAGGTAACCCCGTAGAGAGTGCCATTTCCTTTGTATTTTCATTTTATATAAAAGAACAAGACATAATCCTCGTTATTGGCTCGGTTTTCCCCCATAGTGGGATTTCCCAATGTATATCTTGTTTTATTTGTGTGAATTGTTTATTTCTTTGCTCTAGTTATTTTTCTTACAGTTCCATTTATTTTCATGTGGTTCACGACACTGGATATAGATGTGTGTTATGTCCATGAACCCCCCTGATATTACACAAGGAATGTGGGAAGGTTGGATATTGCTGTTGTGATGGCGGCTCAACAAGAGAATCATATATGGTCATTAAGGGATCTGGCATTTCACTTACATGGATTGAACCTGGGTGGGGAGGGTAATAATCAGTCCTCCCAACCACCCAAGCTACTCACTCAATGGAAATAAGATAATATAAAGAACTAATATGTAAGATCCATTCCACTGGAATATGCACGATAGTTGCAGATCATATTGGTATCATATCACTTTTCTTTGGGGTTTTGTGGGAAATTGCAGTATCTAGTAGTTGGTGAAAACAGTCTTCAAACTAGCCACAGTGGACAAGTTTGGTGAAGAAGTGATGGGAAACTATGAGTAGCAATTTACAAAGTTGGAAATACAAGTCATCGATATCTCTCACAATATGTCAATCCTCATGGTGGATCTGGAGAGAAAGTTTAGAAATTTCAGTGACTTTAGAGGCTCTAACTTAGATATCGATTCAGAGGGGAAATAAGAAGATAAAGACAACCCAGAAAAGGATCCACGGAAAGAGTTTGAGAAAGAAAATCCAATCTCCAATAACAATATTCCTTCCCACTATTTATTTAAGATGGAAATGAAAGTTGATATTAAATTGTAGCAAGGTTATCTCGATGATATAAAGCTGAATCATTGGTTGCAACAATTAGATTTCTATTTAGTATCAAATAAATAGACCAAGAGCAAAAAATTTCATTTTCTCGACTGAAATTAGAGGGTCAAGCATTAACTTAGTGGGAAAGCCACTCATAGGCACTTAAAATGGAGGGTGATCTACTAATAACTAAGTGGGATGATTTCAAAACCCTTGTTAATTCCCAGTTCTACTCTATCAAGTATGTAGAGGAATAATGGATCCATTGGCATTAATTCATGTAGAGGCAAGGGTAGAGTGTGCAAGAGTACACCGTTGAATTCAAGAACATGGCTACCATGTTGGGTATCTCACCCAAGAATCCAAATGTACTCCTATATTATCTGGGGGGTTTACATAGTCATTTACAGAAGTAATTAATTCTCTTTGATATTAGGAAATTGATGAGTCTTGTGTGCAAGAATAGTACCTGAAGAATATAGGCCACAAGAGGACAACCACTGGTGGTTCCAAACCGAAGGATAACTAAGACGCTCCAAGGAGGGGAATACAAATCGGAAAGGAAAATACAAGAAGAATACAACAATGGCACATCAATTCAAGGATCCAAAAAAACATTGTAACCATTGTAACATCGATGGTCACACTGAACAAAAGTGTTAGAAGCTACATCTAGATCTGAATCCTAAGAACCACAAGAAGGATGCTAAGAAGAAGAACCTTCTATCCACAAATTCAAGAAAAGATGTAAACATAAGCTTAGATGTGGATGAGAAGATTATCTACACTTCATTGCAAAAGCAAGGGAATTTGAGTAGAGTTGATCACAAGGAAGAGAAGGGGATGGTAGAAATATTCCATATCAAGATCCAGATCAAGAAGGTCAAGGTAGATGTTCTATCATCGATTCTGGTTCACAAGGAAATATCATAGCATAATATATGGTAAGTAAGCTTGGATTGGAAGTACATGATCACCCTATCCCCTATCCATTGGGATGGGTAAATAAACATACATATAACTTAGGGTCACGAGATAGTTCAATATTAAATTTTCCATAAGTGAAATTATATTAATGAAGTGGAGGTAGACATAATACCCCTTGATGTTTGTGGTGTAGTGTTTGGAATCCCTTATATGTATAAGAGGGATGCAATCTTCATAAGGAGATAAGACCAATATTTTATGATCAACATGGAAAATATTTATCCATCAACATGTACAAAGGTAAATCGAAGATATCTCTCGTAGTTTCCAACTAAGCAAAAAAGCTAATCAATTCAAGTAAAAAGTATGTGTGGCTTAAGGAATAATCAACAAGATGGGGAACCATTAAAAGTAAATGCATCTCTAGAGGGATGTACCACATAGTAGAAACATCGGGTTGGAGAACCTTTTATAGGAATACAACAAAGTGTTCTAGGATCCTATAGGGATACCTCCTAAGAGATAAGTGGAGCATGAGATATAACTACTACCAAATTTTCCATTGCTAAACATTGGATTATATATATAGTTAATTTGGAAGTAGAAGAACTGAAATAGAAGTTACAACAACTGCTAGAGTATGGAGTAATTTAACCAAGCACCTCACCTTGTGGGTCACCTATTATCATAGTACCAAAGAAGGATGGGACTTGGAGGATGTGTATTAACTATAGATCTCTGAATAAGATCATCATCAAGAATCGACACCCTCTTCCAATGATCGATGATTTGCTATATTAGTTGCAACATGCTGGGTACTTCACCCAATTTGGATCTCAAATCAAGATACCATCAGGTATGAATAAAGGAAGAAGACACCTGGAATACCACCTTCAAGACTAGGAAGGGTCTATTTGAATAGTTAGTAATGATTTTTTGTTTGTATAATGCACCAATTACATTTATGCATTTGATTAATGATGTATTACACCCTTTTATAGATTCATTCGTGATAGTGTATCTAGATGATATATTGGTTTATAGTGATACTTGGGAAGAGCATAGCTCACATCTCAAGTAGGTCTTAGAAGCCTTGAAATAAAATCAACTACTAGAAAACATTAAGAAATGTGAATTTTCTCAGTAGTCCTTGATGTATTTGGTGTATGTGATTGGTGGAAGAGAACTTATGATTGATCCTACAAATATGGAGGCCATAACTAAGTGGCATATTCCTACAAAGGACATTGAAGTTAGTATATTTTTGGGGGAATCACAATACCTTCAGAAGTTCATAGCTTCCTTTTTAGCTATGGTTGCGCCTCTCCATTTCATAATGACAACAAAAAGGGGTTCCAGTGGGGAAGGAATCAACTTAAAGCCTTTGAAGAGCTCAAGTGAAAGATCAATCAAGCACCGATTCTTGCATTTCCTAGCTTGCGGAAGCCTTTAAAATTGGAGACAAATGCAAGTGAGTGTGCTATGCTAGTGATTTTGATGTAATGAGGGAGGACAGTATGCTATCCTTTTTAAATGTTACATGGTGACATCCTGAACTACCCTACATATAATAAGGAACTCTATTCCTTGGTACAAGATGTTAAGAAGTGGAAGCACTATCTGATGGGAAAGGAGACCATCATTTGCATTGATAACTAGCCATTGCAATATTTGCAGGCCCATAGTAAGCTGCAACAAACACAACACTACAAGTGGATGGGATTCTTACAACAATTCCATCAACATTAAATATAAGAAGTGTACATACACTGACATACATGCTCAATCCCACCTACAACCAAGATCACAACTTTGGGTACTCTTATGCATATGGATCCTTTCATCCATGATGCATACAAAGAGGAATGCACAGAAGATGAGTACTTCAAGGAGGTATTTCAATATCTACAAGGCCAATTCCATGTACAAGAAGGTGACATCAATGATGACTATTTTACCTAGGATGGGTTACTCTACAAGTTGGAAAATATTTGTGTTCCTAAAGGTGAGTGATTGAAACTCATGAGAGAGGCTCAAAACTCCGAAGTTATGGGGAATTTTGGTGTTGGGAAGACGAATTCCTACTTACAAATATATGTTTATTGACCTATAATGCAAGAAGATTTAGCTCAATTTATCATAGGATGTATACTTTGTTGTATAAGAAAGTACAGTAATAGGAAGCAAGGTATATACCCTCCTTTACCTATTCCTAAAAGACAATGGGAGATCATCTCCATGGATTTTGTGGGTGGTTTTCCAACCACTAGGAAGGGACATGACTATTTATTTTTGATAGTTTGTAGATTTAACAAGATGTGCATTCTTATGCCTTGTAAAAAGACCATAAAAGGACAAGAAGCATCAAACATGTTCTTTGATTAGGTCTGGTTGCACATTGGGATACCAAGGAGTATCATCTTAGATAGGGATAACCAATTTGTCAGTGCATTTTGGACTACAGTTTGGGAGAAGATGGACTAAGTTGAAGATATTTACAACATTCCTTCAAAAGATAGATGGGCCAACAAAAGTAGGCAATAGGAATTCAGTGCAATTTTTGAGGGGTTATAATCAAAATCATTTGAAGACTTGGGATGAAGATCTACATTCAAGACTCTTATAATAGAGCAATTCACACTTCCATTGGAATGTCTTGTTTTGAAACTTATTTTGGATATATGCCACCCTCACCTCTAGATGTTGTTTATGGACTTCAAGGGGGAGTGAGGAAAGACATCACCAGTGAAGAATTAATAATTGAAAAAGGTTATCCATAAGATTAGTCAAATGCATTTGCAAGTACAATAGACACTGAATAAGTCACATGAAAAGTACAAGGCAAGAATTTACCAACACAAGGTTGAGAAAAAATTCAAGGTGGGCAATAGTGTTTGGTTGCACTTGAATAAGGAAATACTACAAGGTCCTGGTAAACTGATCAAGGCATTAAAACACTATCCTTTTGAAGTGTTGGAGAAGGTCAAAGATAATTCCTATAGATTCAGTCTACCCCCACATATGCGCATTTACTCAACAATGAATGTGAAAAATATGAAACTCTATGAACCTTCCATGTTGGACCAAGAAACTGAGCAAGTATTACTTTCTATAGAGGAATTATCACTAGAGGCTTAGGAAGAGTTAGCATAAGACATAGTTTGCAGAAGAAGTCCAAAACAACCAGACGAGGACAATATGAACTTTGGCAGGTGGGGTTGAAACGACAACTCCCAGGTAGGCTAAATGGTACTCCAAGGAGTGATTTGGTGCGAATTATTTGGATGCCTAGAGCTCGATCAATCCTAAACTAATTAAAATATTGTTTTGTGACCTCATTGATGGAGGATTTTAGTTGATTGAGAATTACAATGCGATGTCGATTTCATGATGGTCCAAATTTGATTTAGGTTGTGAGAAGAGAGGTATTTTAAACTTCCTTATATTTCTTATTCATCCAAGTCACTTATGAGTGAAAATGAAGAGAATACTTGATTAGAAAGGATCTTTAGGTCTCTTGGTGTGTGCTTTAAGTGGGAATGTCACACGTGTTTGAAAGAAAAATATAAGTGAAATTTGCTACTAACTAAAGAGCATAATAAAGCAAAGGCATGTGAACATTGGTCATTCTTTACTCTGCTTTATTAAATTCTAAATGCGAATGAATGATTTTTCAAATAACACCTACTAGAATATTTATGAAAACAAAATTAAGTGAAGGTGCAAAGGGAGGTATTTCAAACTGTTTCACCCCTTTCTGATTTTCCAAAATCACTAAGAGTGCAAGGAAAAGAGCATTCTTGGGGAAAAAGAGTCTTTAGACCCCTTGTTAGTGTGAGTGAGTGAGTTAAAATACTTTGCTTAACATCAAAGAAATATGTGACAAGCAATAATATGTAAATTAATTAATGTAATTTCTATAAATAAAAAGCCTAAAATGATGTTGTCAATCTTCATTAGCAATAAGAGGTTCCTTTAAAAAAATTTAAAGCCTTTAGCCTAGATAGCATGTAAAAAATGGTTTCTTTTACTTCTTATTTTGAACTAGGTGGTTTAATTACTAAAGAAATATAACAACTTGTGAGTTGTTAATTAATTCCTTGTTCATTGAGCAACCGTTAAAATGCATTTGCGATGAAAACCAAACAAAAAAAACAATATTATGATGCAACGAAATGGGTTTGGACCCATTGACATGCGACAACGCATGTTTTGGACCCATAGGCATGCAACAACATGGATATATAGTTACAAAGGCTACAATGAGCATAGAGCATCAAAGGTCACACAACCGTCCAAGAGAAATCCACGTAGGTCAATGCGCTAGAGAAGTCGGGAACCACACTATTGTGATTTTCAATGGACTTGCAAGACACCCCAAATAATAATAAATTTATTTATTTATTTTTTCGCGCAAATGACAGCCTATTTATTTATAGTGAAATGAACGTAAGAGTGGAGTGAAATGCATGTTGTATGTTGATGACGTTGTTTAGTAATATTAGCTAAAATGTTGCATGGGTGTAAAATTTAAGTGTTAACAAGGTTAGCTCGAGAGTTAATTAAAAAATATTTAACCTTCTTTTAACAATAATAATATAATCATAAACCATAACTCTATTCAAATCACCTTTAATCCTAATAACATAAATGCCTTCCTTTTTTTATTTTTATTATAAACCTTGGAAATAATCCATTCAAATAAATCCATTTAAAAAAAAATCTCTTAAACAAATCCACTCGAAAATGGTTTAAAAAACAACCAAATATAATTCCTTCAACAAAATATTAATAAAACATAATTTTGAAATTCCCATAACTAACCATCCCACGATATTAAACATGTCTTATTCCAAGCTACAACTACAAAATGGAGTAACCTACTTACCCGACCATTTGCACCGATTGGACGACCGACAACGTCGGATGTGACCGCTCACGCGAGCCAGATCGTCCGATCGATGCAAATGGTCGAGTAAGTAGGTTACTCCCTACAAAATATCCAACTATATAAAAATAATCAAAATGTTTGTGAAGACAATGAAAATAGAAATATTTGAAACAACTCAATACATTCGTCTCCTATCAAAAGTCCAAATTTAAATCCTCAATAATATATATATGAATGATGTTTGGGTCAATTTTATTTAGATTATTAAAAATGTAAAATGATGGCATGATAAGAAAGTTGGTAATTTTTAATGAATACTTTATGATAATTTATATAATTTTATTAAAATGTTTATAAAAAGTAATATTAACATTAAAAATTGTTTTATATAATAATTATGAATGTTTTTAGAAGATTATCAATTTTTTACAAATGATATAAAATCATATTTTTATTCATTTAATTAGAGAATATATTTATCCAATAATTTTTTATAATTTTAGTTAATTAATTATATTATTTATATTAACATTTAATAATTATATAAAATGGTTTATAAAATCATAATTTTAGTCATATTAATATAATATAACAAAATAATTATATATGGTGATAGTTTTTAACGTTCATTCAAATCAAAATAAAACAAAATAATTATATATAATAAAACAAAATAATTATATATAATGATGATTTTAACATCCATTCAAATCAAATTATACTATTTATAACCATATTTATAAAATATTAATACCATACACATTTTTTTTTAAAACTTATATATATTTATGATAATGTTTATAAATTATTAATACTACACACTTTTGTTTAAAACTTTCTAATAACTTTTGAGACAATTTTCATAATATTTTGTTTTTATATGTTTATACATTGCGAAATGTGAGAATCTTTTATTTTCTTTTGTGATTGAAAAGACAATTTATCTATTTTCTTACATAATTTTGTTGTTTTTATTTGTTAAGTGAAGTGTATCCATATTAACATAATGTAATGTTTCCATCCTATGTTTATTATTTTAATAGTAATATACACTTCGATTTAGAATTTTCCTTGAAATCTTGGGTCAGCTTTATGCAAAATTGTGATAATATTTTATGTTAGCTATGAAAGGTTGCTTTATACAAAATGTGAGAATATTTTATGATAGTTGTGCAATGTTGCTTTATGCAAAATGTGAAAATCTTGCTTTTTGGGATTGAAAAATAATGTATTTTTTCATATAATTTTGTTTTTTTAATTATATAAAATGATCACAAGTTTTATTTTTATATTAATATAATATATATTAAAAAAAACTTAAATTTTATATTTTTCATGAATTTAAATTGTAAAATAATTTATTTGGAAAAACTTAGAATACTTTGATTTAACATTATATATCCCAGTTCAATGTTCTAACAACTAACTTTCATAGCTTGAAAGGCACTAGACAAGGATAAGAATGGAATATTTCCTTATTCATTTACATGTTTTGTTACACTACGACATTATCAATAATTGTGTTGTGATTAGATGGAGGGTTACTTCATGATCCATACATTTTGATTCTCGAAGTTGTTATCTAGCCTAATATGCAGATCTTATATCACAAGATTATTTATTTATGATTTATGTTGGGCATTTTCACCTTTTTAATGTGTTAGGAAAAGTGTTTTAAACTTTCAATGGTTCTTGTTGCACTCTTTGGTACATGATTATTGCTTGCTATGTGTTGTACTTGAATTTTTTTATGTGATTGTTGGTTGATTTTCAAAGCATCAATTTAGTGACAATTGACATCTCCATATTAATGACATATTACAACTCTAAGCATTAGTAAAACATAATAAGTTGATGATCAAATTTAACCAAGTCACTTTGGGTTTTGTGGATGTGATTAATTTAGACCAAGTATATAACCTAGATAACATGATTTCAACGATCGAGGGGGTAACCATCCAAAATCACTATACATGAGGTCCACTATCATAGACCATGTTCGTTGATTCATTTCATGCAATAGAGCAAAGGTTCTCGAAGATGTAGCAGAGGCCAATAGAGGAGGCCGAAGGAACAAGAAGGATTTAGAAGATGAAATTAATGGTGGATTTAATGTTGCAAGTCTAGGGATTAAATGTTGATCAAGGAAGGACACCAACTATACACGATAAATAAAGTCCGGTGAAGATCAAGGACTTCGCCATGAATGCACAATAAATGTAGGAGGACAAGAATTTGAGGAGCCAAGGACCTGGCACAAAAAATATGAAATTAGATGAAGAACACGTGATGAGCCAAAGCCAATGGGGATTCACAATGATGAATAGAAGGCCAAAGGTCGAGGTCATTGATAAATATTTAATGTAGGATGTACAAAATTCAATGGAGGATCTGAAAGGCCAAATTCGATGTATGATTCGAGGCAAGGAAAAAGAACAACCCATAAGATAGTTAAATATGTTCGCTAAATTGAAATTACTAGATATTAATATAGCAGGGAGAAGGCACATGAAGTAGGGAGAAGCTTCTAGTGTGAGGCATAGAAAGAATTCTCTAGAAGATTGTGAAAGGGAAAAAAGAAAATAGCCTCAAAGAAGATGGCAGGAGGGCATGGAGAAGGGAATAGAAAAGACAAAGAGGAGCCATAAAACAACCACTTAAGAAAAGGAAAGAGAATAGAGAAGAAAGTTCGAGTTTAAATATGTAATCTTAAAATTTGTTTTATGTGGGCCACGTAAGACGAAGACTAGGGGCATAGTTGTTGTGTGTCTATTGAAATCAAATTTTCTAAGTTAGTGAATTGATAGAGAGGTTGAGAGACCTTTGATATTTGTTGCATATTTGATTGTTGTTTTTGTGTGTGGATGTCCATTTATGTTTATGTTTTGAACTCTAACCAATGAATGGTAGGAAACTTGCATCAGTTTTGTATCTGATCTGAAGTGTCCTATGAGTAAACAATTCCAACTAAGGAAAGTGTTGGGTATAATTGAAGGGGTTATAGTTCCAACAAAGGAATTGCTAGGTAGAACAATAAGAGGAGAAGCATGGATGAAGGTTGAAGAAGAAAGACCCAGTTTCAATTAGGTGGAGTTGTGAAGAAGGGATAACTCCCACGGTGAGGGGGTAGAGTTATCTAGAGCTAAGTTATAGAGCAGGAGCATCCTATAAGGAATTTGAGAAAGTTGTGACTCCACATATGAGGTTGTGGGTAGAGTTGCAATGAATAAGAAGTGAAGGTTGTGTTATAGCTCAAAATGACACATATTTTCCTGTGACCACTTTCCCATGATTTCGTTGCATGTCGACACTTCATGAAAAGTAGCTGAAAAAACACCTAACTTGGAGGACCTGTATCTTGATTTCTTTAACTCTGTTTGACCACATCTCTACACCGTTGGAAAGCTATTTTTGTTAGCTAAAACTTTCTAGAAGACACAAAAGCCTGAAAATGCCTAGAAATACCCTTAAAATGAGTTTTTTTGTCTATACGTGAGTTGCTCTCTATAATACCCGCGTACGTACACGAGTTGCTCTCTATGATACTCGCATACGCACGCGAGTTGCTATATATACGCGAATTTCTGTATTAGCAACCCGCGTGTATTTTTCGTGTACGCGACTGTTGTATTCAGCAACCCGCGTACGCCTCTTAAAAATGTCAAAAAACACGTCTTTTGAAATTCGGGTAGTTTGGGTAGTTATGCAACTGACTCCTTTAGTTGTAACTACTTTGTCTTCACCCCTAACTCTTCCTTAAGCATATAAATAGAGGTAGGGAGGTCCATGAGAGGAGACTTGAATCTTTGCATTGTTATGTTGGAGGATTTGGAGCTCTCTTTGCCCACACCTTTGCCATGGTGATCATCCCCTTGTGTTGCAGAGCTTGGAGGCTGAGTTCTTTGGAGAAGAGAAGCAGCAGAACCAGATCAAGGTTTTGTGAGGTGCCGAACTTGAAGAGAAGGTATACTTGTACTTGTTTTGAAGATTAATAAAGATGTGATGTCCTTCTTCTTCCCAAATCATTGTTCAATGTGTGATTGAATCTCTGTTTATGATCAGATGATGATGTTAGTCAAATCATTATTTCATGTTTATTTGATTATCATTGCTTTATATGTGGTCATATTGGTTTGAGGAAGGTATAATTCGTTTTGCAAGTCTCTTGGAGCAAGAGGAGCAAGAAGAGGATTGAAGGGCTGCTTGGATCAACCTTCGTTTGGCTAAGGTATGAACCATTCTAATCTCTGATCTTGCTTATATTTACTTGCAGAACTATTTGCATCCACCTTTCAACCCCAGTATGTTGATGGCCTCTTAAACCCTAGCCATAGGACACTTTCCTTTACAACAGAACTGGCGACTCTGCTGGGGATAGCCTTGTCTGTTTGGGGTTTCTATGTCTTTCTTTCAGTCTTTTGCATTGTTTCAGGTCCTTCTTGCCACTTAGGAACACCTTATAAGTCTGATAGAACACCTCCGCTGCCTCCTTAAGTCAGTTTTTGACCTTTTTTGGGAGTTTTTCCACCTATACGCGACTTGCAGAATGAACAGTCGCGTGTCTGGTTTGGCACACGCGACTGTCTATACTGTCAACCCACGTACGTATGCGACTTTCCAGTTATACAACCCGCGTGTGCTTATACACGCGACTTGCTGTATTAGCAACCCGCGTATGACATGCGACCTATCAGTAGTGCAACCCGCGTGTGCCCCTAAAACAATGTTTTTCCTCATTTTTTGTGGTTCTTTCTACTGTTGTGGGCTGTTTGGTAGGTCTTTTGGTGTCCTCTGCAGGTGCATGACTCCATGGAGTTAGTGTCATCCCTTTTGGTTGTTCTTTATCTATGTGGTAAGCCCTTTTATGGCATTAAGGTTTGCTCTTTGCTCTTTCCCTCACCTCCTTTGCTTGGTATGATTTTTGGCTTATGTTTTTGGTCATCCTCTGTTAGTGATCTTTGTCTGAGTTTAGAAGTTTGTTGGTGTTGGTTTCCTTCTTCTTCTGTTGGTTAACTTCACCATGCCAAAATAGTTGTCTTGTCTCTTATGCAAGCCTTTCTTCCAAGTAGGGTTTATACTGACTTTAGGGCATTCTAGAGTTTGTTTGGTGGTTGTATAGCAAAGTTCTTTTTTCTTTGTTCTTGTCATCTGCATTCTTTTAGTTTGTAGGTAGTTTTTCTTTTGCATTTATAAAAGAAAAATAAAAAGAACATATACTTGTTTTTGCTGCTTCCCCCCCCCACCTCCTTCTTTGGCTTGACCTTGTTCGACAAGGTACTGAGCAACCTCTATTTGTAGGTTTAGATTGATACTTGGGACTTCTTGACCTTTGTTTATGTCAGTCTTTTTGCTCAGTCTCTTCATTCCAAAGTTGTTGGCTTGTTTACCTTTGTAAGCCTTCTTTTCAAGAGAGGTTGATATCCAACTTTAGGGAAACCTAGGGTTTGTTTGTGGGGTTTAGAGTAGTTGTCTATTTGATTTGCTTACGGTACTTGCTTGCATTAGTTGATAGGATGATTTCTCTTTTGCATTTATAAAAGAAAAAGACAAAAACACATGTTTGCTTTATATGCATGTAGATTAGGTTTTTAGTCTAGATTGCATAGCATATCATTGTTTTTTAAAAAAATTATAAAAAGAATTTGTTCTTTTGTGGCTTTCAAGTTTCTATTTGAAAAAGAAAAGAGAATAGTTTTTGCTTTTTGCATTTCATATCTCTTTGCTTAGTCATTTTGTTTCAACTTTGAGTCAAAACACCACATAAGTTTCATGCCATTTACCCTCTGACTAAAAACAACCCTTAAAATAAACGATATAATTTAAAAATTACTAGCAAGTTTTATTTTATAGGGTCATACACCAACTAGCTCAGGCTAGACTTGTGGATTAGGGAGTTTTAACTCTCCACAAGTATTTAAATTTCAGACGTAGTTGGCCAATCACTAGGTAAATCCTTTTCTACGTTGATTGTATCTGGGAAGCTCCTCTCAAACGAGAGTTAAGCACAAGGCCGCGTGGAGACTTGGACTGAGGAGATAACCCTCCGATTCCTTGTCAAAGCGTAAACCAAGGTTTTTGCACATCTGGGGATTCTGTCTTAGATAGGGTTTCAGGCTTTGCTACCCTGCCCATGTGCACGAACCAAGCTTGCGACTGTCCCCCCAGACTATCAATATAGTTAAGGTAGCCTTTAGTCTCTTTGACATCTAGGGTTCATACACAGGTACACCGGAAGGCTATTTCTGGTTGAGCTTGGACGGACTTGGAAGGTAACCCCGGTAGAAAGTGTGGGAGGGCGGTGGGTGATTCCTTCGCTTGGGCCTAAGAACATCTACAAGGACGCCAAGTAACTATATATCGGCTTTCTTCTGGAAAGTATATCTTATACCTGTTTGTCTGTTTGGCTTTAGGAATTTTTAGTGAGTGCTGTGGGGTTTGTCTGTACTGAGTGTGCCTTTAGGTGTGTGCTTTGTAATTTTGGTTGCCTATCAACCTCAGATACTAGTAACCGACAGTCTAAAAGGAGTAAAAGAAGGAGGAATAGGAAGAAGGCACATAAGCAAGGGGGCACCCATTCAACCTCTACAAGTCAAGTTGAACCTCACCACCCAGCCTTTGTGGTTCATGCTGGGGGCACCTATCCAACCTCTGCAGGTCATGTTGGATCTAAGCACTCAACCTCTGCAAGTCAAGTTGATCTTCACCATCCAGCCTCTGTTGATCATGCTGGTGGGATCCTTCCAACCTTTCCAGGTCACGTAGGATCTAGTCACTCAGCCTCTGTAGTTCATGCTGAGGGCACCCTTTCAACCTCTGTTGTTCAAGTTGAACCTCCCCATCCAACCTCTGTAAGTCATGTTGGATCGATCCACCCAGCCTCTGTTGTTCATGCTGGGGGCACACACTCAACTGCTGCAAAGCATGTTGATTCTAACCACTCAGCCTCTGTTGTTCATGTTGGTGGTGCCCGTCCAACCTCTACAAGTCATGTTGGACCTAGTCTCTCAGCCTCTGCAAGTCATGCTGGGGGCAGTCTCTCAGCCTCTATGGTTCATTCTGAAGACAATCCGTCAGCCACTGTGAGTCATGTTGACACTGTTGAAAAGACTACCCGTTCAAAACACAAGCCCAAGTTTCCTTGTAAGCTTTGTGAGGGAGACCACCTTACTTATAAATGCCCTTCTATCGCGGAGGTACGGAAAGTTTGGTTTCATGGTCATCCCATTTTTGAACATCCTGAAGTCTCTCAACAACCAGCCTCTCTCAATCAGGTTGGACCTGGTCACCCAACCTCTGTAGTTCATGCTGGGGGAAAACTCTCATCCTCTGTAGGTCATGTTGAGAGAAAACAGTCAGCCACTGCTAGTCATGTTGACACCGTTGAGAAAAATGGTCGTTCGAAGTGCAAACTTAAGTTCCCTTGTAAGCTATGCGAGGGAGATCATCTTACTCATCAGTGCCCTACTATCGCAGAGGTGCGAAGAGTGTGGTCCGAGACTCAAGAATTTCCTTCTCCTAAACAACCTATAGTTTCTCAACAACCTACTCAACCTTTGGTTGATCAAGTGGTCGAACCAATCTTAGATCTGGTCGATCCCACTCTTCTTTCGGAGAGTGATCATGATGTGATTGAACCAATGTCATATTTGGTCAATCCCACTCTCCCTTTAGAGAGTGACTTTCACGAAGCGGTTGAAACAAGTTCAGTATCGATCAATCCCACTCTTCCTTTGGAGAGTGAAGTGTCAACTAGTCACATTTTTTTCTCTGCCAGTTCAGAACTTACTGAACAAGGGGGAACTGAAATTGCTTCGGATCAACCCCCACCAAGCTCTCGGATTGCTTCCTTTGATTGGGATAGCCTAGTTGAGCCGTGCCTTCCTTCTTAGTGCACCTTTCCAGATAAAGGTCAAAGTTGAATCATACACGACCGCTCGTTGTATTGTTGATGAAGGAGCCTTAGTTAGTATTTTGTCTGCTCGTGCTTGGCGAGGTTTGGGATCTCCTAGCCTTGTGTCGACTGCTAGTCAGTTGATGGCGTTTGATAGAAGAACTTGTATAGACTTGGGAATTCTTGCTCAAACACCTGTTACTTTGGGTGGGAAGACCGTCTTAGTTGACTTCATGGTGATAGAAGACCCCTTAGACTTCAATATGCTCCTTGGACGTGATTATGTCTATGCCATGCAAGTTGTGGTGTCAACATTATTTCGTGTGATGTACTTTAATCATGGCAAAGAAATTGTCACTATCGATCAGTTGGATTTTCTTGATCCGTCTCCTGACTCAACTAGAGGCCAGGTCTTTCCTTTATTGGTTCCCAGTGTTTCTATAGACACTACCCCGCCACAGGTGAGTTATATGGCCTCTTGTCCTTTGCGTTCAATTGCTACTGAGAAGCAATCTCTGTTTTCATGCTTACCTTCTCGGGAGTTGGTCCCAATAGTTGACTAGGTGAGTCATCCTATACAGACCATGGAGCCTGCTCTCCACTCTGTCAATCCATTTGAAAGTTTAGACATGTGTCTTATCTCGGATGATCTCCTTCCTTTGGATGAAGTCTTCCTAGAGTCTTTGATATAGTCTGACCTTATTTTGGATGTTGGTTCAGTTGTGACTAAGTCTAACCCTGATTTTCCTAGTAAGCCTGACCTTTCTTCTTATGGTGGTCTTGTTGAGTCTTCTGACTCTTCCTTCGAACAACAAGTCAGTGATCCTAATGAGTTTGATTTTTCTTATGAATTTTTCAACTCCTGTGATATTGAGTTTGTTCCTGCAGGCTCTATCTCCCTTGTTGATTTTTGCTCTCCTCCTGAGGTTGATCTTACTGATTATAAACCCTCAAGCCTTGGTTCTATAGAATCCTCTTCGGTTGATTCTGCCTTGACTTTACCTTTTGTAGAAGATAGCAAAGCCACATGTGTTTCTGCCAAAGTGACTCGCATCAGATCTTTTCTTTTGAATATGGTCCTGATGTTGTTGTTTCTTGGAGACAGGATTTGTCATTGGATTCACAACTGTTTACTGGCATTGCCTTGTTGTTCAAGTCGTAATTTCATTTGCATGTATCCTACTCGCGCTTATGAGCCTGATGCCGGCTTCCATGCTTTTAGCTCGTTGTATAAGCCCTCATCTTTGTTCTCATCGTCACTAAGCCTTGTATCATTTTGCCTTTGCAACTTGACACCTTTTACCTTGAGGAAACGTTCCCTGAGTGTCCTTATCTTGCTTGCTTTCCTTGCATTATGCATAGGTTTGTTCCTTGCGCTTGGAACTAGTTTCGCCTGTCTATGACACTCGTCTCCTCGCATTTAGAGCATTCTTTCTGCTCTCCTTCGAGCTCGTTAAAAACAGTAAGGAGGCCACGAGTTAACTTTTTCGGACTCGTTAAAACTTCACGGGAAATATTTTGAGTTTCTTTAGGCCCAAGTCTGACTCCTCAAAATAGACTTGACTGCCGAGTAAACTTATCCATTCAGGCTCGTTAAGAATATGTGAATGGGCATCCACATTGGTGGTAGGTTATCTCTTTCTCGGACCATGTGGAATAATACGAGAAATGAACACTTTCTTTTCTTCAGAATTGAGAAGAGTATTCTCAGGAATAGGTTTATCGCTTTTCCGGACATGAGGGACTAAACTTACGGAAAAGGAACCCCCGGTATGAGCTTAGTTTTCTCTTTTTTGTGCTCTGGACCAAAACATGAAAAAGATTCCAAGTGTACTTTATGTCTTTGTCATGCTTGTTAAACCCTAAAGAACAAAGCATCGAGTTTATTGTTGTAAGCCCCATTTCTCGTAATCAAATGGATCTTTTCGAGTGATCTTGCCTTCCTTCACACTCGTAAAACTCAGGCTATATGCTGCTTTTGAAGGAGCGTTGGTAGGTGGTAATTTAACCTTTTTCGGACCTTCCTGACTAAGTACGAAAAAGGTGCGCCTTTTCTTCTTCGGAAGTTAAGAGAGTTCTTGTTTGGTATGTTTTATACTTTTTCGGCCTCAGGAGACTAAATTGTACGAAAAAGTACCCCCCTGGAGTCTTCTTTGGAGTTTTCAGACTCTCTAAACTATGAAAACACCGTCGAGCATGTACTAGTTCGGGCTCATAAAATCCACGAATCAGTGATTTATCAAGCATTCTTCTTTCTTTTCTTCGAGCTTGCCAAAAATGAAGATGGTCTCGAGTTTGCTTTCTTGGACTCGTTAAACCTTTACAAGAAAGAGGGGAAGGGAAGTTCATTCACATGTTTTTTTACATCATGGCAGCAAGTCTTGTTTCCTTGAACAAAGCACCAATTTTGAGTCTATCAACAGTTAGGTCCTAGAATTTTGACCTTATCCTAATTCAGAGTTTTCTTACTCCTCCAGTTGGTCTCTTTTCCAATTATATGGGGAATCTGTCAATGTCTCCTACATTGTAGATTTGTTTTGTTGGTCCTTTTTGTGTCAAAAGCTGCCTAAGTCACTTTTGTGTTGTGCTCACTGTTCAAGGATTAAACCTTTGTCGGCCATTCTACAGTTGCCTTGACCTTTTGTGTCAGCCATTCCCTGGTATCAGTTCATTACAGGATGTATTCAGTGTTCCTTGTCATGAAATTCAATACCAATTCCAGATCCAATTAGTCTTTGACTTACCTCGTGTTGGATGATGAAGGATGCCTTAATGCCTTCCTTCCAACTAATCTCTTCCTATCAACTGCAACACCTCTTGCTCTGGGAATGAGATTTAGAGTTTTATGACAGTACCTTGGGGATTGTTGTCATCAGTGGCAATTTCCCTTGCTATTGGGTAGTGGGAATACCTTAATGTCTCCTAATCAATGGATTCTTCAAGTGTTCGACTTCAAGTCCTTGTAATCACACTTTTTAGAATGTACTAGGGACCTTGGAGACCATTTTCATTAATGGTGGTTTCCCTCGCATTTGTTAACGGTTATCATTATTGACCGGTAATCAAATGGTTTCCTCCATGTTCGACTTCAATGCCTTTTATTCACATGGTTAGGATTCGTACCTTTTGGGCGGTTTTGATTGAAGACCTTGGGCTGACAGTAGCATCATCATTTTGCTATTGCCCAAGTTGCACAAGACCTTGTTACACTTTATATGACATTTTGTTGAGACATAGATCCACCTTGTATTTTTGTGGCTATCATCGATTGTTGAGCATGGATCCACCTTGTTCATTTGTGGCCATGACTCCATTAGATTTGATATGGCGCCTTTTTGCATATTGAGCGACCATGATAGTTTCATCATTTATACATATGTTGGATCTGCCTGTATCTTTATGGCGATGATTTGTATATGGATGTGTATGTCCCAGAGATCAGTTTTTTCTGACATTTATTTCTCTTTCAGGTACCTTTGCTCGAGCCTTTTGATCTTGGATTCTCTACTCTCTCCATACTCAGCTGTTTCCTTTATAATGTATTTCGGCTATCGTCTTCCCCTCTAACCTCACACATTAGGGGGCATCTGTTATAGCTCAAAAACACACATCTCTGCCTGTGACCACTTTCCCATGATTCTGTCACATGTCGACACTTCCATGATGACACTTCATGAAAAGTCACTGAAAAAACACCTAACTTGGAGGACCTGTGTCTTGAGTTCTGTAACTCTGTTTGACCTCATCTCTATACTGTTGGAAATATATTTCTGTTAGCTAAAACTTTTTAGAAGACACCAAAGCCTGAAAATTCCTAGAAATACCCTTAAAATGAGTTTTTTTGTCTGTATGCGAGTTTCTCTCTATAATACCCGCGTACGTACGCGAGTTGCTCTCTATGATACCCACGTACGTACGTGAGTTGCTATATATACGTGACTTTTTGTATTAGCAACCCATGTGTATTTTTCGTGTACACGACTGTTGTATTCAGCAACCCACGTACGCCTCTTAAAAATGTCAAAAAACACGTCTTTTGAAATTCGGGTAGTTTGGGTAGTTATGCAACTGACTCCTTCAGTTGTAACTACTTTGTCTTCGCCCCTAACTCTTCCTTAAGCATATAAATAGAGGTAGGGAGGTCCATGAGAGGAGACTTGAATCTTTGCATTGTTATGCTGGAGGATTTGGAGCTCTCTTTGCCCACACCTTTGCCCTGGCGATCATCCCCTTGTGTTGCAGAGCTTGGAGGCTGAGTTCTTTGGAGAAGAGAAGCATCAGAACCAGATCAAGGTTTCGTGAGGCACTGAACTTGAAGAGAAGGTATACTTGTACTTTTTTTAAGATTAATAAAGATGTGATGTCCTTCTTCTTCCCAAATCATTGTTCAATGTGTGATTGAATCTCTGTTTATGATCAGCCGATGATGTTAGTCAGATCATTATTTCATGTTTATTTGATTATCATTGCTTTATATATGGTCATATTGGTTTGAGGAAGGTATAATTTGTTTTGCAAGTCTCTTGGAGCAAGAGGAGCAAGAAGAGGATTGAAGGGCTGCTTGGATCAACCTTCGTTTGGCTAAGGTATGAACCATTCTAATCTTTGATCTTGCTTATATTTACTTGCAGAACTATTTGCATCCACCTTTCAACCCCAGTATGTTGATGGCCTCTTAAACCCTAGCCATAGGACACTTTCCTTTACAATAGGCTGCAAATCCGAAATTGAGGTGTTGGGTAAAGTTGTTGTTGAGAACTAAAAGTTGAGAAGGTCAAGGAAGACAACTCCACCATTGGGAGAAGAAATCAGTTAGGATTTGAAGGTTTAGTTGTAGAATGTCAACTCACAAAAGATGAATAAAGGTTAGAAGCTTGAATAAAAGGAGGTCATGTGAGTTAATGGCCCCCCAAAAATTGTGATGAATTAAGGACAATAGTGGCTAGGATAGAGGCCATGGAAACAATTATAGGGATTGAGAATCCATGTGAACATGAAAAATGGATGAAGATATTCAAGGAGAAGAAAAAACCCCTCATAGTGGATGAGGTAAGGGAGACTAATCAAATTTATTGAGGAAATAATAGAGGTGTTGGAGAAAGCATATATATTATACCAAGTTGAGGAATATGATGAGCAAGAAGATTATGAGGAGGAGGAAGGGGTAATGGTATGTTACCAGGAAGAGGGATAAATGTTGGAAGACCCCCTTTGCAGAACACATGTTGAACATTAGAGTGAATTAGAATGTAGAGATGAAGAAAATGATGTAGGGGAATATATTAAACTGTTAAGAACACAAATGAAAGTGGAGCAAGTTAAGAATCCACGAGATCAACAAGAGAAGTAGGTTGAAGATATCTTCCATGAGAAGGAATAAGATATGGATCTCCAAGCAAGAAAGGTTGGGGAAAGAGAATAAATGAAGAGAGAGGATTTAATTTCCCTATGTTATTGTGATGGTGTGGTTGAGGTTAAAATAGGGAAACAAGCTGTTGAGTACCCCTCCTGAGTTGAGTCAGGTACTATTGAAGAAGAAAGTGACCTTGATAATGTTGTGAGTGCAAATGGGGGGAGTGGTGCAATCACCTTTGAAGAAGTTAGAAATATTGAAGGAGCCCGTTATAAGTTGAAGGAACTATTGATCTCCATGCATAGAAAGTGAGCGACAAAGAAGCTGAGAAGTAGGAATTAGAATTCCTGCCATAGTTGGGTTGGGGTGAAAATAGTTTTGAAGATGATGTTGCTGAGGAAATCCACCATAATACTGTCACTAAGACATAGGTAACTGAACCAACCCAAGAATTTGAAGTTAAATATGTATTTGTAGATGAATAATTAAAGATAATTGAAGAATTTCTGAGTGTTTCCTATTCTGAGTTAGGAGGAGAGGATAACATGCCTGTTGTAGGGCATAATGAGAAATTTGAAGAAAGAAAAGAAGGATAGAATGAGTGTGAGATGGAGTTAAATTCCATAGAGGGATGGCTCCACCAACCGAGGTCGAGTGAACAAGGAAGAGTATAAGAGAACCTAAATGAGAACCTTGTGGAGACAAGTGTTTTAACTGGTGAGTTGGAAGAGTTCATGCATGTATGTACAAAAGGAAATAGTGAAATTACCATGAAGACCGCAGTTAAGGTAGTAGATAGCATGGACCAGAGACAATGCCCATGGAATCAAAAAGTGGGAAATGAAGGAAAGCAAGTCGTTGAAGGCCTTGCAGAAATAGATAAAGAATGTTTTGATGTTGAGGAAGCAGATAATGATTTGAAGGAGGTATCCATAAGTATACATATTGAAGGAAGAAGGCTTGTAGCTGGCATGCAAGTAGAGGATATGACCATGGACCTTGGAAAGGTCCCTGGTTTTACTAATTGTTTGAATGTTTGTGAGTTTGCAGGTACATGCGAGAAGTTCAATGTTGATGTTTCCAAGTGTGATAATAAGAGTGAAGAAGGGACCTATGCTAGAATGTGGAAGGGAGTAGAGAAGACCAAGAGGAGCCACAGAACAACCACTTGAGAAAAAGAAACAGAACATATAAAACATATAGAGTTTGAATATGTAATTGTAAAGTTGTGTGATGTGAGCCACTTGAGACTAGGACTAGGGGCACAGTTGTTGTATGTATATTGCATTCAAATTTCATGATTTAATGAATTGATAGAGAGGTTGAGAGACCTATGAGGGTTGTTGCATATTTTATAGTTATTTTTGTGTGTGTGGTTGTCCAATATTGTACTCTAACCCGCATTCTTATGAGGAGGCATTTGCATTAGTTGGTATTAGAGTTACATGACCAAAGGTTGATTTCTCTTAAACACATATCCTCTTATAGGATTGTATTTGGATCACATGAAGACGATATATGAAATTGGGTGAATGTGGAAAGTATTTTCCAAAGAAGAATTGTAAAATTATAGTACCAACCTTGATGAATGTGAAGACGCCCTATGATGTTATCTATTTGATATTTTGTGCTAGTTGAGTTTCCATAAAACAAAATAGTAAAGACTATACCTTTGACTCTACATATTATTTTCTAATGAAGAAATATGAAACATTGCTTGATGAGGATAAACTTGAGAATAATAAGCATAATAAGCATGCCCATAATTTCAAGGAAAAAGATAAACAACACTTTGGAGAAAGAGGTTTTGAATGGAATTGAAAGAAATATTATAAAAATTACCATGATAAGGATTGTGTTTGACCTAATTAACAATAAGAAGTGTGTTAATCAACCATTAACTAACAACGAAACTTGTAAATACTATGAAAATGAAAGACTTGTAAAAAGTATTTGATAAAATAAGGCTAAAATTTACTGATGAAAAAAATCTAAGAATATGAAACATGTCCATATTTTTAAAGGAAAAAGGTAAATAAAAGCTTGGAGAAAGAGGCTCTGGATTCAATTGAGAGAAAGATAGAGATTACCATGATAAAGATTGTGTTGATCAAACCAATAAGAAAAAACGTGATGATCAACCCTCAACTAAGAAATCTAAAAATAAGAAGAAACATGTAAATATTGTGGAAAAATAAGACATGCCAAGAAGACTAGTAATATTGAGGAAAAATAAAGTGTTGGCTAATAGATTATAATTAATCTACAACATTGACTTAAAGTGTTGGCTAATAGATTAATTAATCTGCAACATTGACTTTCATAATGTAAAGGATATACCTATACATATACATGTTGTATTAGTACTTCTTGGACACTATATGCTCACATTATTAAAAGTGAGTGAATAGTATATTCTTGTTGTATATCCATCATGGTTGAGATAGGTAAGTGGCAATATTTTAAGAGAACTATGTAAGTTTGAAGTGATGTTAGTAATAGTGTTTACATGAAGGGAAAGGGGTCCATATTTAGAGAATATTTTGTGATGAGTATGTAATGTTTTTTTTAAAATTTATAATCGGTTATGTTTTTGTCGAGAAGAGTAAATAAAAGAATATTTTATGATGTCCTGTAAGCTTATTTTCAATTTGATTTTGATTTTGTTTGTGAAGAGCAATCGTCGTGAGGATATTTATGATAATTATATAATTACCTTTCTTGTAATAGTGATTGCATGACGGGAAAGGTAATTATTTTTAATGAATATTTTATGATAATTATATAATTTTGTTAAAATGTTTATAAAAATATTTTAATATAAAGAATGTTTTATGTTAATTATATATAATTTTAAAATATTTTTTGTTTTCTAATTATAATTTTTATATTATGATAAATAATATTTTAGTATAAATTATATGATTCATAATTTTTATACATTTTAAAATTGTCTTTTCCTAAAATTTGGGTATAATTATTTAAAAAAACTATATAATATTTATTAATTAATGTTATTCATATTAATATAAATATATAGTAGTATTCAGGGGTAGTTTAATTGGTTGGTGTTTTGGGTGGGTTTCTTAAAGAGATTTCTGTGAATGTAGTGTGTTTCGTCAAAGTTACAGGACAACGGGCCACATTAAAAAAAAAGAAGCATAAACATATAGCTTTTCCCATCAATGTAACTATGTATTGAAATAATAATTAATTAAGTATAATATTTCCCTATTATCAATAATATTGTTTAAAAAAATTGGTAATATATATCTTTATTTGGAATTTTGGTAATAGATATATTTTTGAATATTATTTATTACTATGCAATGCTATTTTTATGTGTTTAGACAAAGGAAATGTAAGAATTTTGTATTTTCCTTTTTATGGTGTTTGAAAAGATGTCTTTTAAATTTGGATGCCTCTGCAAATTTTGTTTTTGTTTTTCTTGGTAAAATTTAATATTGAATTGACATATGTTTTGAAATAGATTTATATTATGTATGTACTTATATAGCACATTGTTATTCTCGGTGCAATAAAACTCGAATTATTAAGCATCGACAAAGATCAAATTTCTTGAGGTGTAATATTATTTCTTGATGTGTAAAAAGTTTAAGATAAAAAAATTACACTTTGAGAAATTTGATCCCTATAAATGCTTGATAAATATATTTAAGATGGATCCATCATGACTTTAATTATTTTATATTTTTTTGTGAAAATTTAAAACTCGGGCCGACATATGCTAATAAATAAATTTATTTAAAAAAATTGTTACATATGTTTCATACCTAACTGATTCAAAGATACCCTATTATTTTTTCAAGACCATCTTCTTTTAAAGCAAATCCAATTTTGGATACATACATGTTTATTAAGCATCTTAAAAGAGTAACTTCGTTTAGGCATAGTCTAAAAATTTGACGATTTGTGTCAGAAAAGACAAATTTTTTTGGCATGATTTTGAAAAAATTCGGTCGAGATTTTCCAAAACTCTGGTTACAGATGTCAAGTTATGGAATTTTGGGTGTGCCAATGGTTTCTAAGGGTGTTGAATCTAGAGGAGGCAGGTGTAGGAGGGATTGTTTTTTATCCCAGAGGAAATATAATTGATTCCTTTGCTTGGGGACTAGGGAAGAAAACCAATAACGAAGAAAAATGTTGACACTCATGCTTGGGATTGAACTCACAATCAAGCTAGGCATAAGTAGAATAGTTATACTCAGAGACTCAAGGAAGGTTATTCAAAAGATGAGGTCTGGCTATAAAAAGGGCAACATCAAATCTATAAAACAATATATTGAAGGATCATCCTCCTCTCTTCCAAAACTAAAGCTGATTTCCTTCACATTCTTCAGCATAATAATAGGGAAGTTGATTTCCTTGAAAACAAAGGAGCCACCTTGGAGCCAAGTTTTGTGAACTTCGCTAATGGTGAAATAAAGTACCAAACCATTCCTTGACTCTTTTCTCCAGGAGGCTAAGGTCTTCGATTTTTTTGCATGACCCTTTCTTTACCCTTCTTTTCCTCGTTACCTCCCTCGCAGATGTTGTAGGATACGTGGTTGGATGCATGCATTTGGACACATGATAATTGGTAAGGGATTTTGTGATGACGTGACTTTGCATCTAGTTCTACCCTCCATCTTCAACTCTCCCACATGTGATATCGACGTGGACTTGGTTACCTTTTCGAGTGGTGAGCAGAGTGTGCATAACCAAGGCAGAAACAAATCCCGTCTCAGTGTAGGGTTTACTACTCCAATTTATTCCGAGTTGGACATCCCCCTTCATTTGTTGTCGCTAGGTGTTTCTAATATGGATTTAGAATGACATAATGAGAGAGGTTGGTCTGTAGGATTTCATAGTCTTAAGGTTGGTATCGAGGATTTTAAACCACATTTGCATAGGGTGTATGAGGTTGTTTGTGGAGGTCTCAAGCAAAACAAAGAAATATCCATAGATATTGGCTATGTTATTCACCAACTCACTTGTCAAGACTCACAGATAGATGTTTTGGAAAGGGGCATTCATGAACTCATGGGAAAAATGGGCAGGCTAATAAAGGAATTGACGAAGGCGATTAATTTGTCTCAAAGTAGACATTTCCATCCAATTGAATTCAAAGTGCACCCTATGGAAGAAGTCTCGGTCTCAAAGCCATCCCCAGGCATGGAAAATAAGTAGGCTTGGTCCTTTCTTTTTCTGTAAATGTTTTTTTGTTTTTTGATTAATTTCCAGTTCATCAGGGTCTATCCCTCCTCAAGTATGGCAAACTATAGGAAAAAGTCAGTTTTTTTTTTGGTTGTAAATCTCGGAAATTTCCAAACACAGTCTTTTTAGTCATGGTATATGTTGATAACAAACAATATGCAAGCTTTGTTTTTGTTATAAATGGTTGTGAACAACCTTTTTTCTATAATGAAATTTTTTCTAGTTTATGTTAAAAAAAAGGATGCTGAATGCATTTTTACCATCAAAATCTTGATTATTACATAATTAAATTTTGCTTTTACAAGATTAAAAAATACTGAATTATGAAAAAAATAGCCTTACGATCTAAATAGTCAAATTTTTAGACAACTTCCTTTATTTATCTATTAAAATTACAATTTTTATTTTACATAAAAAGATATTAAATACATGAACACATATCCTCTATATTCATTTTAAAATCATCTCATTACTCTCACTACAATACTTTTCTTTTTATTTATTATTTAAATGTTAATATTTTTAATTCTATATTAATAAAATACAAATTTAAAATGTTAATATTTTTAATTCTATATTAATAAAATACAAATAGGAAAAAATTATAACAAAAATAATGTTCAACTCACCATTCAAATTTCTTTGATTTAACATGGACTGCCCTAATTCAATGGTTATGGCAAACAACTTTCGTATCTTAAAGGACGATAGAGACTGATAAGAATGGAATATATCCTTATGGGTTCACACATTATGTTATAGTCCAACATGACCAAAACTGGAATATTTTCTTATGGGTTCACATGTTTTGATATAGTACAACATGGCCAATAATTGTGTTATGATGAGATGGGAGCATTACTTAATGATCCTTGTATTTTGATTTTTTTAGGCTGTTATTTAGGCTAGTATCTAAATCAATATTAGATCATTATTGGTTTATACTAGGAATTTGTGTTTCTTTCAATGTATTAGGAAAAGTGTGTGTTAAAATTCACCGAAGTCTCATTGCACTACCTTGGTGCATGATTACTACTTTGTGTTTATTGCACTTGACTTTTTGTGTGATTGTTGCTTGATCTTGAAAGTGCCATTGATCCACTTCGAATGTGTGATCCACATGGCATTAGCTCGATCCACATATTTATATGTGGTGTAATGCACTAATTCAATGACAATAATTTAACTTGTCCATATCAATGACAAGTTACAAGTCCAAGCATTAGTACATTTGAAACTTACATGATCAAATTCGACAAGGTCACTTTGGGGTTTTCATCAATTTTAAGTTAAACAAGTGTGTAACCTAGACAACATGATCTCAATGGTAAAGGAAGTAACCATCTTCTAGTACTATGTATGAGGTTCACTAGACCATATTTATATATGTATGTATATTTATTCTAGCGAAAATCTTGTTAGGAAATACTTAGACATTTCCTTGCATTTCATGAATGGTACCAAATGTGAACTCCTTAGTGGTTATTACAACATTTAATTTAATAGGGACATTTATTAAGGCACACAACAAAAAAAAATAGCCTAGGTTATTGCCCTCAATACCTTCTATGTGAATCTCAAAGCACTCAATTACTCAAGATAGCCCATTGGGATACATATATACATACATACATATCCAACCTTCTTGCACTTAAATAAAGAATAGTATTAATGATACCTTGTTACTATCATTATAGTAATATCCCTAAAGGTTTCATTAATAATCAATAGCCACACCTAGAAAAATACACACAAGGGAGGAGCATGCCCATTAGGATTTGAACCTGGATCATTATGACATTAACCACTCCAAGTTTTAATTAATGATAGCTTGACATATTTGTAGGTATGTATGTATATGTGCATGTGTGTAATTTGTAGTTGATTGTTATCCCCAAGGTTGAGCTTAACCAATCGAACCAATTTCCCAAGATATGTTGCCAATGCGAATGTCATGGGTCATTCGTTAAAATACGATTGTGTCCCTTAGGGTTGCTAGGCTCTTTTGTGGCTAGTGGTTAAGTTGGCCCCCATATAGATATTCTAGATAAGAGTGGGGGTTCCCCTAAATATTGTTAGAGAAATGTAACTTCAGAAGATATTCTATTGTACCTTTTATTGTATTACTATTATTCCTCCTTTGGGATACGTTATTCCTCCATTTGAAGATGTTATTGATGTACTTGGTCATGTAAAAGTCATGAAAAACCTAGATTGTAAGTTGTGTCAATAGCAACCACAAAAGTATTTTATAAATGTTATTTAGAGTCTTCCTAGGTAGAGTGACCTTAACTAAAGGACTAGGCCGACCTAATTGGGTAATTAGGTCACTCACTTGATGAGTATAAATAGGTGAGGCACCTCCCTCATTTACACATATCTCACGCAAGTAAGTGCGTAAGAGGAGAGTGAGGAGGTTCACTGGAGAGAGGAAGCTGCTAGCCTTATTCTTGGGTTTTTTCACTATAATTGGTTGAATTTTATATTAGGAAGTTTTGCTAGGTTTTCTCCCCCAAGAGGGTTTCCTAGGATAAATCTTTGTGTTCTTTTGTCTTGTTGTACTATGGTTCTTTCAGTGATCCTAATGATATGGTTATGGTGTTATGATTATAAATGTTTGAAGATATTGTATAACCATTAAAACATTAACATGGTATCAGAGATACCTTGAAAGAATTCTTTGTGGAGACGTGACACTACTACAACTACAGCTACTGGAGATTAGGGCTTCATGCTTAAAACCTTAGAAAGAAAAAAACTAGTCATTCATGAATTTTCTCTATAAATAGAATTTGGTAAATGCTCATGAGCTAAAAGGTGGATATATATAAGTTGAGATATTGATCTACCTTGTGTATGAGTTTCAACCTCAGATTCGTTGTACTTTATGAGATATTATCCCTCCAAAATAGGGTTCCAGCCTCTTCCATAATTCAATTTTAAATAGGTGAACTAGGGAGAAATGCCATATCGCAGTCTAGGAAGATCCAAATTGAATTTAGTAAGACATTCCATAAATTTCATGGTTCATTTAGTTTCTCTGGTTCTAGTTTCAGAATTTGAAGTTGAAACAATGACACATGGCAATATGTACAAGTTCGCTATACTAAACTAGTACACAAATAGGCCACCTTGGTAAACTTACCATAAGTTCCACTTGGTGAATCCAATATTTCTCTAACCTATGGGGTTGGAGAGAAGAAAAATCATAATACATTAGGATGAAGTTTCAGAGCTTGAGGAGCATAAATTTTGGATATACAACAAAATTAATACTAGACAATTCAACTAAGGAAAATTAAAGAAACTAGGGCATCAACTATTTTGCAGTTCTGTCCACATATTTGGGAAAAAGAGTATATTCATCAGTTCTCCTTGAGGAGGAACATATTTATATCCAATCATATTTGCAAGTCACCAAAGTTGAAAAATTAGGGTTTCTCTGTCAAACCCTAGGTCCACCAGAAGTGGTCTTCCAAAAAAGCATTGAAGCAAGCATTGAGTTGAAGCAATATTTTTGAATCCTTCTCATACTAGAAGAGCATGACTTGGAAGACTATTTCAAAGGAGAGGTTGCATATCCAAAGGGAGATGAAGAAAAAATAAAAAACACAAGAAAAAATTGGTCAAAATCAAGAGGGAGTCTACCAAACAAAGAAAATATAAGAATTTGAATTATTATTTCCTGTGTATCTAGTTTCTAAAATGATATTGTCCAATTAAGTACACATTGATGTTCCTACATTTAGGAAATGTATTATGCATGTTGGAGTGTTTGCATTGATGAAAATTATACTAAAAATATGCATGCGATGGGTAAGTGGCCTATGGTTCTATATAACATTTCATTGCTACTTATCTAGAATGAAACCTCTTTGCTGACATATTGGAAGTAGTGCACACTCACACTCTTAATAATGCTCTAGTAGATATGGAAGGCATCTAGAAAGTTACCATATATATACGAGATATAGTTTAATGTTATGTTGAAGCATTGACTAAGATAGTTTCCCATGTCTTTATGTGTAAGAATTTTTCATTTGGAAATTATAAAATGTTTCTAATCATACCGTTTGAATTTGACTTGTAGGAAATATCATGTGATGAAAACTCATTGAAGAATACTTCAACATTTGCTACAATGTTGAAGACAAGGAGTCAAATCATCCTACAACTCACATGATTGATGACCTCCATGATGGAGGGAGCAGTGTGTTCTAGAAGCTGAAGAAGGATAATGTAGATAGTGCCATGATAACTTGGCCAGATTGTTAGATGGAATTGACATCAAGATGACCTCCATGATGGAGGGAGCAGTGTGTTCTTGAAGTTGAAGAATGATAGTGCATACATTTCCATGATGACTTGATCAAATTGCTAGATGGACTTGACATCAAGATGACCTCTATGACGGAGGGAGCAATATGTGCCATGACTACTTGGAATAAGTGTGTGCCATTATGACTTGGAAGCAGTGTGTGCCATGATGACTTGGAAGAAGTGAGTGATCCATAAACATGTTGACTTGGTTCCTCGAGAATTCCATGTTGACTTGGCTAGGGGTGATTGTCCCATATACATAACCATGATGACTTGGTTTTTTTCATATGATATTAGATGGGACATCTTGCAACAAGATGATAGGACCCTCCATGAAATCATGCAACAGGATAGAGAGAGATCCCAAGATGATAATATTGTCTCATCCTGTGACGAGATGATGATCTTAGACGAGACATCCTGTGACAGGATGATAAGACTATCCATTACATCATGCAATGAGATATATAGATATCCCAAGATGATAATATCCTCTCATCCTGCAATGTGATGGTAAGACTCTCCATGACATCATGCAACGAGATAGAGAGAACTCCCAAGATAGTAAGACCCTCTCAACCTGCGATAGGGTGGGATTATGAGTTTAAATGGGACATCCTACGATGGGATGGTAAGAATCTCTATGATATCCTGCAATGGGATAGAGAGAGATCTTGAAATGATTTTTATTATGACATGATTTTGATGATGAGGATGATCCATGTTGCATATGATGATGTTCCATGCTGATGATGGTGTTCCATCTATCACATGTTGTTGTTGTTGTTGTTTCTCCTGCTACTGATGTTACAACAGTCACATGTTGTTGCTGATGATAATTCTCTAGATGATGATGATGATAATGATGTTCCAATAGTCACATGCTGATGGTGATGATGATGCTCCAGATGATGATGGTGATGTTCCATTAGTTATATTTTGATGCTGTTGATGATGTTTCAAGAAGATGTTGGTTATGATATTGGTGATGATGTTTGAGATGTATGATGTTGTTGTTCAAAAACTTCTTATGATATATAGATTTACTATTCATTTGTACAGTTGTTGTTGCTGATGATGTTGTGGAATATCTTCCTTGTTAAGAGGGAGTGTTAAAGAAATATAATTTTTGAAGATATTCTATTGTACCTTTTATTGTATTATTATTATTCCTCCTTTCAGAGACATTATTCCTCTATTTGTAGATGTCATTGATGTACTTGTTCATGTAAAAGTCATGAGGTAAAATTCTGTTGTAAGTTGGGTCAATAGTACCCATAAAAGTATTTTATAAATGTTATTTTGAGTCTTCCTAGGTAGGTCAAACTTAATTAAAGGATTAGGCCAACCTAGTTAGGTAATTAGGTCACTCACTTGATGAGTATAAATAGGTGATGCGTCTCCCTCATTTACACACATCTCTCACATAAGTAAGAAAGTTTGCTAGAGAGAGGAAGTTGTTGATCTTATTCGTTGGGTTGTTTATTGTACTTGGTCGAAATCTATATTGAGGAAGTTTTGTTGGTTTTCTCCGCCAAGAGGGTTTCCTATGATAAATCTTTGTGTTCTTTTGTTTGGTTGTTCTTGTCTTTCTTTTAGTGATCCGAATGATATGGTTATGATGCTAAATGTTTGAAGATATTGTATAACAATTAAAATGTTAACAAATATTTCCTTGGGGAAAAATGTAATTAGTATCCCAATGGGTTAGCTCAATTAGTTCAAAAGAACTATTTCAACCAAGAGTTTTTCAAGATTTCTTTAATATAGTATAGCTCAGGTTAGAGTCTAGTGGGTTACTCACTACTATTATGGCTAGTAGTTGAGACCCCCTCCATCTATATATTTTAAGGAAGAGGGAGGGACACATGGTTTCCTTGAACACCCACCTACCCCACCCCCCACCCCCCCACACATACGCATGCGTGCATATGCACACATGTATGCCTGATTGTGCACACACACCGATGTTCAAGGTCAATATGTTGTAGTGATTTTATTTATGCAATTAGAGTCACAAAATTAGCACATAATGCTTCATTAGTTTTCAATTTTGTGTTAGAATAGTAGGATATTCCCAACTCTAATGTTTTTAGAGTCAATTGATGCCATTCTAGAGGTAGCCGAAGGTTAACTAATAGGTTGAATAGCCATATTGGATGAGCAAAGGTAGTCAATAGGTTGACAAGTGTACATGGAAATGCATGAAATTGATACCTTGGGTGTGCCTAAGGTGACCAAAATGGACTAAATATTACTATTTATTTTTTGGGATTTGATTACATTGTTGGGTATATATAGATGATCCCATGGATCAACTATCTAAGAATATATGGTTATTCATGCCATATGTTGATATAT
>LPNX010011725.1:306027-372520 GCA_001517045.1 Pseudotsuga menziesii | reverse complement strand
GCAGGCAATCATGACTTCATGAGGGTTTCGCTGTTTCTTGTCCTATGTATCACATCGATGAAACAATGATACGGTTACTATTATGGAAGGAATTACAATCTATTCGTGTTCGACTCGACCTTTCATAATATAATTATTTGATGTTAATGACGCCACCAGACTCTTAAAAAGGTGTTATCCTCGCTCGCTTACGCTACTTCTGTGGTGTCCCCTCTTCTCAATGTCAAGAACTAAAGTGTTTGTATCTTTATCTTTCTGCAACTCGACTCAACTTTAACGTAACTTTACCAGCTTTAACCTTCTCTAACAACTTCAACGTAGACTAATCACTTAACTGACTTCGATTGGTCATTCTACATATGATCTATAAATACTTGATCTCCTTACTTTCATAATCCATGTCTATTTTCAGTTCTCAAATCAGTCTGGAGTTTGAAGCTGATCAAGTAAAAGTCATACGTTGTCTCGTTATTCTGTTATTCGATAGATCTAGTGGGTAAGTCAATCAAGCTCTAATGGAAGTGTTAAATGAACATGTGTCTGCACATCCATTTGTGGCCAGGTTTGTTGTGATGGTCGTTATATGGCTGACGTTGTTGACTGCCATGACATCCGCGAAGCTACGCACCGAGACATTCGTTGTATGTCTTCTTACCTTCATAATTCTCGTTATTTTTTATTATTATTAACTCATAATGAAAAATATAAGTAAATTATATCTCAACATTGTTAGAAGTATTTGAAGGAATTTAACTCTGAATCATTTGTTAGCGACTGTTACCATAACCATTTTTTGGATTAAGATATCTGTACAGGTTTTTGATTGCTGATAATATGAGTATATACACAGGCAATTTCTTCGATTAGTTAACTAATGCTCTCGATCCGGTTAATTGAACATTCAGATTCAATCGACATCTGTAAAGAGGCTATGTGGGACACACAATATAATCACCGTTAATGGTCAGTATCCAGGTCCAACTCTCCATGTGAGGAACGGAGACACTCTTACGGTCAAAGTGTACAACAACGCCCAATATAACGCGACAATCCACTGGTACGTCTCAAACTCTATAGCGATTGAGATTCATTTCGTATTAATAGATTTTTTAGTAAGATTAAATGTCACAGCATTGGTACAAGTCAGTTTAGTGCATTTGCGTGTTGAAAGAGACAGTGTACAGTTATAATCACAGCTAATGAGCGAGAAAGGGATTCTATTATATTTGCAGGCACGGAGTGCGCCAATTCCTCACAGGGTGGGCCGATGGACCAGAATTTATAACTCAATGCCCTATTCGCCCAGGGGAAAGTTACACATATAGATTCACCATCACTGGTCAAGAAGGGACTCTCTGGTGGCATGCCCACAGTTCATGGCTTCGAGCGACTGTGTATGGAGCCTTGATCATCTCTCCCAGCATGGGAACCACTTATCCCTTTACTAAGCCCCATGGCCAGGTTCCTATTCTTTTAGGTATGCTACCACTATTTCTATTTTTTATGATCCCCAATTAACAGTATTCAACTGCCCTTGACTTTAACGCGACTCAAATATTCGGTCCTGTTTTCATTCTCAGGAGAATGGTGGAATAGGAATCCTATAGATGTTGTGAANCCGTTGCCATTTTAGAATACAAGGGAAGCTCTAGCAGTACATCAGGTCCAACCATGCCTAATCTTCCATTTTATAACGATACACAGACTGCGACTAGCTATGCTAATGCTCTGAGAAGCTTGGGGTCACACGACCACCCAGTCTTCGTTCCTCAGAGCGTGAACGAGAATCTGTTCTACACCGTGGGTCTAGGATTGATCAATTGTCCGGGACAGTCGTGTGGAGGTCCCAACGGAACAAGATTTGCAGCGAGTGTGAATAACGTCTCATTTGTCCTTCCAACGACGTCTTCAGTCCTTCAAGCTCAGCATTTTGGCATGAAAGGAGTATTCTCTGTGGACTTCCCAGACAACCCTCCCGTGCAATTTGATTATACTGCTCAGAACGTAAGCAGAGGCCTCTGGTCCCCGGTGAAAGGCACAAGAGTCAAAGTTCTAAACTATAACACGACAGTGCAAGTAATTCTCCAGGGAACAAATATCTTTGCGGGTGAAAGCCATCCTATCCATCTCCATGGCTATGACTTTTACATCGTGGGATCAGGCTTTGGTAATTATAATGCAAAAACAGATGCTCAGAAGTTCAACCTGGTTGATCCCCCTATGCGGAACACTGTGAACGTTCCTGTGAACGGCTGGGCTGCCATAAGATTCGTAGCCGATAATCCTGGTATGGATAAATTCACACTTTCTTTCTTTCTTTGGAATGATCTCTTATATTCTTGAAGCCCTGATACTGCATGTTGATTACGTATGGCAGGAGCTTGGCTGATGCACTGCCACTTAGACGTGCACATAACATGGGGTTTGGCGATGGTTTTTGTGGTGAACAATGGACCTACCTCTCTTTTGAGTCTGGAGTCGCCCCCTGTAGATCTTCCCCAGTGCTAAGGACAAATACCGTGTATACCTATTACAGATAGACAGGACATTGTTTTTATATAGGATAGGTGTATAATTATCCTCCATGCTTGATCAGATTCAATCACATTGTTCGATTCGCCATTTTTGCATTTTCGGTTCTAAGGTCAAATTCGACCGCCATTTGTTTCATCGGATGTTGGGCACGTTCCATAACTTCCATTCTTTCTATTTTTCTTAATTGAAATATTTATATTTGTAACCAGTTGGTCAAGTTATTACTAATTTCTTATGCTATGTTGACCGAGCGCACGTACACCCACATCAACATGGATGAATAGATTGACCAGACGCACCTCATTACTCTTATTGATTCAAGTTATATTTTGCCACGATGCTTGAAAAAAGGACAATTCGTGTCTATATGAATGAAGAAATTCAAGTGCATTGGTTGAATCATACTTTCAGTTTGTACATATTCACATTAATATTTGTGAATTAATCTTGTATATAAAGTTTTAAATTAAAGTTAGATAATAATGAAGTGGTTTTCAAATAAGAAAATAAGTTTTATTTGCAAACTATAATAGCCTGGATTAATAAGTTACTATAATTATTTAGTTTGTGGTTGATAAATGTTATAATTTTTAGTAAATTAATTTTTATAGATATAAATTAATAAGCTAGTATAAGTACTTACTAATCTGCAGCAGGTAAATGTTAATAAATTTCAAGTTAAAAAGTATTATTAAATTATATTTTATTTATGTATTAAAGTTTAGGAACTATTAATTATTTATATAGAATTTATTGATTTATTAGCTATCAGTTAATTTTTATATTATTTATAATTGTTTAGTCCAAAATAAATTAAATTATATTGGTTGGAATTTTTGTTAAATATTGGAAATGAGACAGATCTTGTAAAATTACATAACATTATGTAATGTTACATAACATTACTTTTTACTTCTAAAAAGTAAGAAGTAATAAATATATTTTGTGGGTCATTAAAAACTAAAAAAAATCAATTATCCACTAAAATAAATGTCTACTTGAAAAACAACTTAATATGAGGGAGATGTTGTAATGTTCCCTCTTATAATCATGTGCAAGGCCTCCTAAATAACCCATGGTTTTAGGTGGGCCTTGCACATGGTTTTTAAACCATGTATGAGGAGATGTTGTAATGTTCCTTCCTAACAAAATAAAAAATATTTTCTATACCATAAATAGTAATAAATATTAATTTAATAAAAATATTATAAGTCAAACTTAAAAATATTTTGATTCCTTTAGTGTTTGGTAAATGAGGGTTTAACATTGATCTTTTAATTACTTTTTGAATTTAGTTTCATTTTTGGGGTTTTATTATTTGATAAATTAGGCAAAGTGTTTTTCTTTATATTCTTTTTTTGTCTACACTATATAAATATATGAATCCACAATATATAATTTTTTATTTCTTTAACATAATGTTTTATTGGAAAGCTTGATTTTTCAATGATAAACTAAACCTTTAGTACTTTATCCTTTAACAAAAAAAATGAATAATTGATTTGATCATTTGATGAAATCAAAACCTACACAAAGATAAAAGCACATTTACAAGAAAATATACCTCCTAGCTTATGTTAACATGGGGCAATGAAATTAAAATTTAAATTAAACAATAATTTCTTTACTCTACTTCTCAAGCACCCACAAATAAAACTTAAAAATCCTAGATCATTGCTACTCATCACAAATTCCTCACTCACTCATACTCACACTTTCCCGATCACACTTCACATAAAAGCATAAAGAAAAATTGTTGTAAATTCAAAAATAAACCTTAGATACCATACCCATAGTTAGTATAACAACATGAGTAAAAAAAGCTTTGTTTTTCATCCACCCAACTATTATGATTGCAACATGATGATAATAAGCCTCTGAATCAAATTCACTAGCCTCTTTATCAAATTCACTACCAATCGGTTAATAAAATGATAGAACATAAACACCATAATGTATTTGTGAAATGATGGAACATAAACACCATTGACCTTTCCCTAAGATATAAAGTTACAAGTTTCCAACATGAGCTTACCCCACGTAAAGGAAACCATATCTCATAATCCAATTAATGATGGTTGAGTACGAGGATTGATTGGTGGCTAGCTCATGTTTCCAAACCTTGTTTTTCCCATACATTTTAGGAGAACAATAAGCACCGGGTAGCCCTTAATTGCTTCGGCTGTGGAGCAGAGCAACTATGCAACTGTTCATTAATAGTATGATCAAATCCGAAGGTTGCTGTGCCCTACAACCACAGTATTAATTGTTGAGCTACCGGGTGCTTATTGCTCTCCTACTTCTTAAACTAATTCATTGCGTATGTGTGACATGGATGTTTTCGCATGATTTTTAATTAATAGACTTTAACCATCCTGGAACTACTGTTCATACGGGGAGATTTTATCCATCGAGTCACTCTTAGCCGGAGTGGGATATGGGAAAATTTGAACGATTTTGAAGGATTATCGATGACCAGTCCGGACTTTCGGCTCATGGAATGCTTACAGCTTCTGTCAATGGGACTTTTGTTACCGTGGCTTTACTCCCAGGGTGTCTCCATATTCAATATCTATTGGAAAATTTGAACTTGCAGGTCCTGAAACAAATCACCAGCTCCATTGAAGAAAGTCGTGCTCTACAATTGAAAATCGAAGGAAATGAACCGTCTTTGCAGTGCTATGAATCATAAGAGCTTACAGTATGCACGGAGTTTCGCTCTTTACTATTGCAGCTAACAGAATGTGCATTTTTTTCAGAATTTTTTCAATGAATTTTTGAGATTTCAGCAGCTTGAGCAATAAAATGAGATTGTTTTCATAACATATACATTTATTTCGTGTTTATAGCTTTGATATCTTTGTTCAATTTTTCCTTTTTCAGCAATTTTCTGGTGATATGGCTGCCATATTGCTAAACATTATTCTGGTAAATATGGCTGTGATATACCAAATAATTCAACTAAGCTCAAAACAACGCCATTGTTTGTATAAATTTTCTATATTTATCAAAATAATATATATTTTATTAAATTTATGTATAAATTAAATTTGAATTTTTCAAAATACAACGTTGTTTATATTAACAAACAATTTTCAGTTTTTGAAAATTTGTAATTTTTAAATAAGATTTGAAAATAATTTGTGTGAAACCACCCTATAATAAATGTTTACAAAATTAGAAATAAAATTTTATTTCTCAAATGAGAAACAACTTTAGTTAGATTTGGAATATGCATTATCAATAATGCTGTAAGCTTGGAATGTTCTTTTAATTATTATATATATAAATAATTTTCTCTTTTATTTTTAAATTATTTCTATGCAATCTATAACAAAATGGCTATTTTTGTTGCTATTTCATATTTATAATAAGATATTAAAACCAGAAAAATGAGATTTGAAATGAAGAAGTGAACATTCCAATTTGAGTAGAAGTTAGATTCATTGTTTTAATAATGTTTATAGAAGTTACTCTTACACTAACTACAAATTATTTTTAACAAGACCGTATTGAATTTTATTACAAATTTACATCACTATTTCCTATCTTGAACTAACAACCTCAAGCAATTCTAGATTGTTGATAGAAGTTATTTTCAAAGAAAAAAATAAGGAACTAAGAGATTAATCAATGTTATCTAATCTATGTTGGTCAAGAGTGAGACATTGACTTAAGATGGTGTCACTTCTTAGTGAGACATTAGTGTATGTATTGTAAATACACACTAACTAGTGTATATATTAGTTATATAGATTATTATATATATTGTACTTGTCACAAACCTAGTGACCTTACAATGCCAAATGTGTTATGATACATCCATAATTTTACCCATAAATATCTCTATTCTCATACATTTTTTTTTGAACTGGTTAAATTACAATACAATATATAAACTAATGTATACACTTGTGTACATACTAGATATATACTAGTTACGTGTATACACTATTGTATATACTAATTTATATGCTAAGGTATATACACTAGTTACAATATGGTGTATACACTATACAATGTATATACACTAGTGTATACATTATGATATACACTAGTTACAATACATTATTTATACTAGTATACATTATGTCAAATTTTGTTTTTTTATCGCTTTAATATTGTAAACAAAACACTTTAATATTATGTCATATTTTGATGTTAACACAAAAGTACTAAATTGAATGAGTTGAGTGTAATGTCACATTATGGCATTATGACATTCCAGTAATAATATTGCATTGCAGGTTATGTTTGAGCTTGATAGTATCTTTGGGATAATTTATTGAGGTGATGTTTGAGCTTGATAGTATGCTTGATTTTGGATTTTCAAATCGAAGGGGTGGTGATCAATGAATAGTATATTTCTTTTCCTATAATAATAGAATTGAATTTTCATGTAAAATCTAGAAAATATGATTAAGAAAATTAAGAGAATCTAGTTGATAAAAAATAAGAAAAGATGTTCCATAACAAATCTAGTTGATAAAACCTTATATTAAAATTTAAAATGTAGAGATGGATGTCTTTTCTCAATTCAAAAGACATTTTCACACTTACTATTTTCTTTTTCAATTTGGAATTTGAATGTTAGGTTGAAAAATGCCAACACATGTACATTTAAGTGTTAATATTGCAATGGAAAACTCATGAGTCCTAAATAAGGTTGCACATAACTTGAGCATGTTGTATTCATAAAGTTGAATTGACTAGCTATAAGTATTTTCATTTAAAGACCACTCTATACATTTTTATTTTTCTTATAGATAATGCTCATTCAATAGGTAATATAGAGAACTTGTTAATGATGAATGTTTCATAGAGTCTTGGGATTGCCATTAAAACCATTACCTAGACTCATACCCTGGCATGGGGGTGGCTTCTAAAGTTGAAATAATATAGGTAAGAAGAGTGCATATGGTTGGGTGGAAAAGTGCCCTTACACAGTTAGCCGCTTGGATCAGTGTTGTTCAAATAAGTGTTCACGTGTATGTGAATAGGAAGTGTAATTAATGGATTCATGTGTGTAAATATGCTTGTGTGTGCATGAGTGTATAGGGAGAAGTTATATATTTGTTGTGTAGGTTTAATGGAATCTACACATGTTTTGTAAGCTTTAAGAAGGCATAGTATTGATATCAGAAGCATGTATTCACGCCTTAGTTGTATGCATGAGATGAATAAGTGTTAATCTTCCAAATCAGAAGAATTGGGCATAGAGCTTCATGGCTGAATTTGCACTGCAGAGATTAAGGAAGAATCATGAAAATGGTTTAGTGTTAAATGTTAAATGGCATAATTCTTTATCGGAGTTAAAACGTTGGCAAGGTTAAGGATTAATTAGGAAATCTATCCTATGGATGTCTACATTTCCGCATTATATGGTATCATTTGGGAAAATTTTGGAAGCATAGTTTTGTGTAAGGTTCCCTTCAATGATCTATTTGGTCAAGAGGGACATGATACAATGAGATCGAAATAAGAAATAATTATCAAAATGGTGTACTAATGAGTTCCCCATTGCCTCAAAAAGGCCACTGAGGTGACTAAGGACATATACCTAGTATATACTAGGTATATACACTAGAGGGACATGATACAATGAGATCAAAGCATGAAAAAATGATTAGAGTGGTATTTTAATAAGTCTTACAGTTTCTTCATGCTTGTGAAATCCTCGTGTCACTTGTGCTTGGTTGTGTTTACTAGATCCTCTTGTTTTACAACCATATATTTATGGTTGAATATTTCATTGTATAATTTCTCTATGATTAATGAAATTTTGATAAAAGTAACATCAATCACTCCAAGTTTATTAAATCTTACCTATGTTGCAATATAACTTTGTAATAAAATCCAATTTAGTGTTATTATCAAAAGTATGTTGAAATGAAAAAAGTAATTTGTAGTCACCGTACACTCACTCAACTTGTAATATTTCCCAATATAACTTTGTAATAAAATCTAATTTAATCCTATTATGAAAAGTATGTTGCAATGTAAATTTGTAATAAAATTCGATATAGTCCTATGAAAAGTAAAGTATGTTGCAATGTAAATTTGTAATAAATTTCAACATAGTCTTGTGAAAAGTAAAAAGTATGTTGCAATGTAAAGTTATAATGAAATTCAATATTGTCTAGTAATTTGTATTGTATATTTAAGCCTGGAATTGAATAATTTCTATGCACATTATTAAAAAAATGAATATAACTTCCACTCAAACTTCAATGTTCACTTGTCCATTTCAAACCTCATTTTTATAATTTTTTATATTTAATTATCAAATTTGAAAATAGCAATAAAAGATAGCCATTTTGTTATAAATTGCATAGAAATAATTTTAAAATGAAAAGAAAATTGTTTATATATATATATTTGATATTTATTTCTAGTTTTTCTCTTTCAACGTTATTGATAAAAACATAAAGCATATCACTTGTCTAATTCAAATCTCATTTTTATAATTCTTTATATTTTATTATCAAATTTGAAAATAACAAAAAATAAATATAATTTGATAATTATTTTTAGTTTTTTCAATACAACATTATTGAAAAGGCATATTCCAAATCCAAGTATTTAGTTAGTTCTCTTTAGAGAATTAAAATTTTATTTCTACTTTTGTACAGTATTTTATTTCTAATTCTGTAAACCTTTCCTATACGGTACTTCACGCAAATTCTTTTCGAATCTTATTTAAAAATCACAAATTTTCTATTGCCGAAAATGGTAGTTTGATAAAAACAAAGTTGTACTTTGAAAAAATATTATTTAATTCATACATAAACTTAATAAAATATATATTATTTTAATAAATATAGAAAATTTATATAAACAATGGCGTTGTTTTGAGTTTACTTGAACTATCCTATGCTCAGGGATATTTAACTATATCACAACCATATTTACCAGAATAATGTTTAGCTATATGGCAGCCATATTATCAGAAAAATGCTGGAAAAGGAAGAATTGAACAAAGATATCAAAGCAATAAACACGAAATAAATCTATTATGAAAACAACCTCATTTTATTTTTCAAGCTGATGAAATCACAAAAATTCATTGAAAGAAGTCTGAAAAAATCCACATTCTGTTAGTTGAATAGTAAAGAGCGGATCATGTGTTGATTTCACCAGAGAAATCGTTTTCCAAAACAATTTCGTGCATTTTGTAAGCTCTTATGATTCACAACACTACAAAGACTGTTCATTCCCTTAGATTTTCAAATGTAGAGCACGCCTTCCTTCAATGGAGCCAGTGAATTGTTTCAGGACCTCCAGGTTCAAATTTACCAATAGATATCGAATATGGAGACACCCTAGAAGCAAAGCCCCTGCAACAAAAGTCCCTCAACATGTCCTGTTTCAATTTGATAATTGCAAGATACTTCTTCCCATTAACAGGAGCTATAAACATTCCATGAGCGCAAATGCCTGGACTGGTCATCGATCATCCTAACCTTGAAGCCAGAATACCATTTCTCTCCTGTGTCTGTACAAAGTTCTAACCCATTCGAGATTCATATTCCACAGCTGAGATTCCTATTAGAAACAATATTTTGGAACAAAGCCTTGTATGTAGTTGTAGGACTAAATAATGCGGCCTTGGGCAGGATTTCAAATTCAAAATCCAAATTTGAATGATCGCCTTTATAGTAGATTCAAAATTGAAATGAAGATGGTATCGTATTTAATGCTGGACGCATTGGATTGGCCCTCCGTTACCATTAATGTTGGATGCATTGGTGACATGAACCATGTTAATCCATGCAAGCAGAAGTTATCCAGCGCGTACTCTATTTCCGGCATTTTACGTGAAAGGACAGAAACGGTCAGAGTAAGGGAGTCTTAATGACTATGCTTTCGGGTTGGCACCGATATAACACGACATTGAACGGTTTTATAAAAAAAATGGTTTGGAGAAAATGGGGCATTTTGGTTTCCCCATATTCCACTCACTCTTAGCCTCCGCACATGACGTGAAGAGGGAGGCTCTGGGGTTGAGCTATGAATGGCATCATTCATATTCATATTCAGATCTCCCTTTCATGCACATGGCTAGGTAAACTTACTCAGCTATGTTAATGTGTAATTAATTGCCCAATACAAGTGTCTTATCAAAGCTTCCAAATTTAAAAAAAACTGCCGCCAATTCATAATGCCGTCCATCTATCCAATTTTAGATTTCCATCCAACTCCGTTCAATTTTCATAATGCCGCTTCAAATTCAGATTTCCATTTTTTCATTAAACGTGCCCATCTCACTCTCAGCTAAGAGTCTTCATTGATGGCTGCAAAAATACAGTCATCATCAAAATTCATATTTCCATTGATCTCCCTCTTCGCTAAGAGTCTTCACTGATGGCTGCGGAAAAATATAGTCAAAAGAGAGGATTTGCTTGTCAATTAGCTCGTATTCTCTGGTTGTCAATTCGCTGGTAAGTGTGAATGCAAACAACAATAATTTTTTTAATGGATTTGCAGGCAACCTCCAGTTATCTTCCCAAGTTGCTGAGAATGAATCCATTGTCGATGTCCACTGGAGATCTGTTCTTATTTTACCTTCTAAGCACTCATCCACACCCGTCCCTATTTGTAACCTCGTTGTGCACCTGTAATTCCACCTAGAGATCAATGTAATGGCCACCAGAGACAATTGCAAGTGCAACGTCCTACCATCATAGGCAGCGGTTTTACTTGTATAATAGGCAAAGTCAATAAGGGTAAAAGTAGCAACATGGGCATAGACATCACTATCAAAGGCAGAGGCTTCTTTGGCACCGGGAAGGGAAATTTATTACCCGTACAACCAATTGCAAAGGCCTAGATAGCATCCGCATTAGTGGCTATTGACCCAGTGGTTGAACCATTAGTCTTACCTGTAGCAGAGTAAAACACATATGTTAAGGGAGTATAAGTTTTTATATACAAGAATTAAATTCGTGCTGGATCAAACTTGTGCATTAAAAAATAGAGCCACAGATCCAAATATAGTCCCTACATATGATAGTCGGATAACCCCCAACTAGAACGACTACATTACCCACATAAAGATCCTTTTATCAGAAGGGTACCACTATTATGAAACTAACTGGAGATCTTTTTTATTTTAAAAATCTGTAAGATATTCACAGCATAAAACTATAACTTGGAAACTAATATCTATATTCTGAAGCTGATAGGATGCTAACAATAGTAAACAACAGAAAAAATTCAGCAGTAAAATCAGCAACAACAATGGAATAATAAGAGTAGAAATTAAGTATTTTCCAATAGGATAGCTGGACTGTATAGAAAGCTCCATTAACGGCTGGACTGTATAGAAAGCTCCATTAACTAACATAAAAGGCAAAACCAACTAACATAAAATTTGTCTTGACATGAAGTTCATTAACTGATAGAATTATAAATGACTTAAAATTTCCAATGATTCACATAAATTTCTAGTGATAGACACAGAGCACCAATAACTAACACAAAAATCTGATTATTTTTAGACATCTTAGAAGAAAATATGCAGAGTCTTTGTTATAATTAAAGCCAAATGTCTTGATTGATGCCTTCTTCTCTACAAAAAAATTTGTAACTAACTTTCCCGAGAGACCCTGTCCATGACCTAATGAATGGAATTGCATTTTTTTATTGTGAACACAAATAAAAAAGCAGTAAGTATATAAACCTTGAATTATAAATATTTCAGATTGAAATAGATTTATAAAATTTAAGTTGCTTCCCTAGTATTAATATTTGCAAGTTGATTGTTATATTAGGGAGTGTAATACTGTAATTTAGGTAAAGAATATTAGCTAAAATCAACAAAAGATGAAATTATTAGATCAATCAAAGGAGTGGGAAATTTGCAAAATAAATATGAGAAAATCATACTTTCATTTATATTAAACTTTATTATAATTTTTTTTCAGAAAATCATATTGTCATCTAGAATGGATTCAAAGTTTATTTTATTTTGGACATACTTATTAAGAGAAATTCTTACAAATTCATCTTCGTCAAATACATCTGATCTATCCAATGTTTTTGTGAGCGTCTTTATACATATGATGTTTAGGTATGCAGAGTTTGAATCACTATCAGATATGCAAACCTGCAAAGAGTGGTGGAAATTTCCAAGGTAAAATATATTTTGGAATTTAGTTCAACGAAAAGTATGGGATGCACAACCACATTTTCATGATCTATTGTATCGTTGCCACTATAGGATGTATTTTACTCTTTTCCATATGCTACTATAAAAAATTAGAACCATATATGCCCAACACAAACACGCCACAATTTGTTCGAGAGCCAATGCAATCTAGAAAAGCATTGAGTCTAGTTTTGCATCGTCTCTCCCATGGAACTTCTACATACATAATAGCATAATTGTATTATGTAGGAGAATTGACAGTAAGAAAATACACTATGGTCATTGTGGATATTATCCTTCAAAACTTGCAAAATGAGTATATCAACATTCTATGTGGTAGTAGGCTGCAAAATATTTTGAGCAATTTTCACACTTTAACATTGCTTCCCACAATCTGTGCTGCAATTGATGGCACACATATTAAGCTCTCTTACCATCCAAGAGAGCGCTATACCCCTATGAACTATGCAAATAGACATCATTTCTATAGTATTTTGTTGCAAACAATATGTGACCCACAAAAAATATTTTGGGATATATCTGTCAATGCTCCTAGTGGCGCTCATGATGTTGATCATTGGAATTGTTCTACAATAAAAAAAAAGAATGCTAAAGAGTGAGGTGTTAGCAACTCCAACATTTCAAATTGATGGAAGCATTGTCTATCCTCAATTAACTAGAGATTCTGCTTATCATATCTCTCCCTGATTATTGAAGCCATTTAATAACAATGGTTCACCGTTACACACTCTTTTTGACAATTATTTATCTAGAGGTCATGTGAAGATTGAGAATGCATTTGGTATACTTAAGGGGAGATGGAGATTTCTTCAAGATGTAGGTGTAGAGTTGGAGAAGGTGCCCAAGATTGTAGTGGCATGGTGTGTGCTCCATAATTTCTTACAAATGAGCCATGAAGATGAGCTAGAAAATCAGGTAGATCCATATCCCAATTCTACTATGGGTGCATCCACGGAGCTGGGTTACAATTTTTGGCAAGGCGAATTCGGGAAAAATGAAAATCATACCTTGATCGAGATTTTATTAAACCCTCGATTGAGGGTTTAATAAAAGCTTGATCGAGGGTTTGTCAGAACCTTGATCGAGCTTCTGATAAACCCTCGACCAATAGTTTCAGACCTCAATTGAGGGTTAAAAAATAGCTTGATCAAGGGTTGAAATGGACGTTAATTGACCATTTTTAATGTTCTATAAATAGGCGACAAACCCATCATTTAATTCACTTCATTTGTTGGATAGAAACTGGTCATATATATTGATTTGTTGATATGGGTTGTAGATTAATTGAGTTATAGATGTGATTGATCACATGTATGACTCCAATCAATCACATCTATAACACCAATTACTTTACGACTAATATCTATTCATAAAATATAGAGGAAGTTGCATTATTAATGCAGTTACTCATTTTTTCTTCAAGGTATGTATTATTACCCACACGTATATCATTCTTCTAGTCGAAATCATGTCTTATTAAATTTTATTATCATATAATTCTATATTTTAGAGACCTTGATCGAACTGATAGCTTGATCTTGACATTGTATTTTCATATGCATTGAATGTAAAGTTTCATTTAATAAAGTCTTCCAAAAGATGCTTGAACATCTTGTATTTTGAATCCCCATTTGAGTTCATGTCATTGAACATTTTCAATTCTTGTCGAAATGAGAATTAATATCATGTTTAGTTTCCATACATTTTGTTTTCTGGATCTTACAGTCGTCATAACACCTTTTCTTTTATTTATTTTATTCCACTCTTAGCATTATGAAACACCAAAACAATTAGTCACGTGTTATTGATGTAAATTCTAATGTCATTGAATAATTTACTAGCAAAATTAATTGCAAATGTGTGGCAGAAATAACAATTTTGAAGAGTAAACAATGGACATTGATATAACCAAAGGAAATGAGGTCATATTGTTTTCTCATGTTCACATTTTCATTTGTCTAAATGTACTAAAAATACTTTGCTCCTTCGTATATAATTTTTAATTTTAAAAAACTACAATTATGTGATATGACTTTGAATGTAACACTAATTTTTATCTTAATCGTTCTATTCTATTTCTCCCTGGGCTCTGGGATTTAAATATCTGTCCCAAATATCTATACCATAAGTAGACCGTAGTCCTAAGAATCCAGGTCAAGTGGACACAACTCGCCTAAGTTTAGCTCATCAACTGAATTGCATGCATCATTGCTCTCATTGGTTCAATGCAAAAGCAATACTATGACAATGATGCATGCAATTCAGTTCATGAGTTGAACTTAGACGAGTTGTGTCCACTCGACTTGGTTTCTCAGGACTACAATCTACCTATGGTATAGATCCTCGGGTTATATATTTAAAGCTCAGAGCCCAGGGTAGAATAGAACATGATGATTAAGATAAAAATTAGTGTAAATTCAAAGTTATATCACATAATTGTGGTTTTTTAAAATTAAAAATTATATACGAAGGAGTAAAGTACTTTTAGTATTTAAAACATTTCACTACATTTATGTACTACATTGTATACACATTGGATATATTGTTGATAGGAATCCAATGATGTTTAAATTCCTTACCAACCACTGATGACATAAACAAGCTAAATGTTGAATTCTAATGAAAACACACCATGATACTACTTGAATATAAGCATTAAAAAAATTTAAATGCATGTAGTTCACAGACTCTAAAATTATTGTTAAAGCCCCCAAATGAATCCTTGGCATCACCATCAAGGCTTCACAAGTATGGGTTAAAGTTTTGAGTTATCATGCTAGGATGCATTGAAGGGTTTATTGTATCTACATCATGGTCATTTTGCTACAAACAATAGTTTTTCCACTTGGTCACTGCACACAATATTCATAATCAATGTCATATATAGTGTTTTTTAAATCCATGTCTCTTTTCAACATAGAGTTCAATGTTTTTGTTAATATCTTTGGTCCAAAAAAAATTTAAACTTCATTAAATTTAGTTATAAGGAGAGTCACAAGGTCACATATATGAGGCGCAACATATTATTATCACTACGAAAAAACCTTTTTTTATGAGTTGATCGAGTTGGCATGTCATGTTTATTTCATGAGTCTTATCCATTTGCTATATTCTTAATGTACTCGTGTCTAGATTGTCACATCCCCAGTTTTGACCCCGTTTGGATGATGTATATAATGTAATTAATCGTGGTGAGGAGCTAAAGGAAAAATCCCCACCATCGATTTGGTTGTGTATGTTTCGGCAATAGGGATAGTTGCCGATGGTATGTAGTGCTATTTGGCACATTATAATTCAGCATCATGTAAACACACACATCAAATAAAACTAAAACCACAACCAACTACGGTAGTGCAACGTTGAATGAAAAGGGCATGATTCCAAAGGATAAAGGGTGAGGGATGTCAAACCTTAGTCTATGGGGGAAAAACCCATGTGTTACCACCTTGTTGATTTGTCACCTTTCTTGTTTCATCCAACCTCTTCCAACCTCTTTATTGTCTTGTATTGGGTAGTTGGGGCAGTTATTGTTTTGGGAGTGGGGTGGTAGGACTATTAGTCCTTTGCTCACATGCCCACTCCACCCATGACTTTCCATTCGCTCCACTCTACCACTACTACGCATCCTCACGGTTGCATGTTCGTTCCCCACGGCGGTCTATTCATCCACGCGCGCATAGGGAGGTCGGTTTTGGTTCCTCCTGTTGGTCTTCTCACTCTCACATAGAGGAAGACGGTCTGGTTTCATCCCCATGCACTGGCAGTGATTCTGCTGGATCTCACGTAGCCAAGAGAGGCACTGCTTATCAGTGGTCGTTCACGTGTTTCCACAGAGTGGAATTGGGTATGTTTTCCCCTGTGTGGTGGTTGCTGATACGTTTTTGGGATTGTTGTTTTCCCATGCCGTGAGTGGTATTTGCTGCTATGCCTTGGTGCTATTGAGAGTCCGTCCTTTTTCCATCTCGGATTGTGTATGTGTGTTCACTTCTTCCATTGTGGGATTGTTGCCTTTCCCACGTTGTGGTTGGCTGTTGATTGCTACCTCTGTGCCTGAGTTTCCCATGGTTATGCTGGGAGTTTTGTTTCTTATCCACTATGGGTTGTGGATTGATGCCACCGTTTTGAGTGGGAAGTTGGGCTGCTGATATACCCTGTTTTGGGTGTTGCAGCCGAGTTGTTTTGGCCACAGTAGGGCCAAGAACAACTCTATGTTGCCTTGTGGGCTCGAGCTATGCTCAGCATTTGTTTGGGATTATCCCTGGTCTTCTTTGCTTCTTCACAGGACTGTGAAGGGTTGTTTTGCTGCTGGTATGCAGTGGTTGTCCCTTAGACTGTACTGGCTGGGTCGATCTGTTGATGGCCTGGTAAACCCAGTGGTGTTGGGTTGCTGATTGTGTCCCTTGGTTATGTGTAAGCCTGCATTAACCCTTATCCTTGGAAGAATCATGCCCAGCTCGGGGGTGGCAGTGTGCTGAGAGATTGATGAGCACGCTGGCCTATGGTTGGGTGGAACGTTGCAGCGACGTAGCTGGTTGCGGGATTCTTCATCGAAAAATAAGTGCTGCTGACTGTTTCTTCTCTGCAATTTAATCTATTGTATAATGAATTATGATGAACATGTTTTATGCTGGAAATGTATGTGTGTTGCTTCCGCTGAATGTTGATTCATTTTGCATCTGTGTATGCTTGTAAGTTCTAATTCCAGCATTGATTTCTTCTGTTTATGTTCATGGGGCTGTTTGCCCCAGTTATTGTGGTGTTCGTCGCGTCCTCTTCGTCGGTCTGAGGGATGGGGACGTGAAAGTATGGTATCAGAGCTAAGGTTGCAACAGTGGGCCTCTATGGGCCAAAATGGAGCAACTGACAGAGGGTGAAATTGCCTTCTGCCCAGCAGGGATCAGTAATGGATGACAACAAACTTCCAAAATATTGCCTAAGTGTTGACAGTCGGGTCATCGGAGGGTTTAGTGGTTCTGACTTCTGCCATTGCAGAAGAGAAAGCGGTTTCCAGTCCACCGTTGCGGAAGCCAAAGTCATTTGGCTTCCAATGTGAAAGGATTTTCGATGATACGGAAGAGTTGGAAATCTCTCGTCCGCTGTAGCGGAAGAGATGCCAATTGAAAGAAGTTCAGGTTGGTGTTCCACCGTTGCGGAAGCCAAAGGAACAAGTCTTTCGATGAGAAAATATTGCCGCCAGAACAAGATAAGGCTCTGCATGCCGCCGTTGTGGATGGAGAAACGATTCGACGCCCGACGAAAAATTCATCCGATTGCCGGCAGTGCAGAAGAAAATCGCGGAAATTTTCTAAGTGTCCGTGGCTGCTCAGAAGAAGTTTGTCTTTGGTCAGCCGCTGTTGCGGAAGCCAAAGTCATTTGGATTCTGACGTGGAAGAACTGCCGACGCCGCAAGTTGAAAATTTTGCTAAGTAAACGGCTGCCAATCGGAAGAGGAAGTGGTTTGTGCGCTGCTGTTGCGGCTGCGGAAGGGATTCAGCCCCCGATTCTGCAAAAGTGAAAAGATCTAAAGTTTCTGATGATAAAGACCGCTGACGCTGGAACAGTTTGGAGGAAGCCACGAAAATTGCCTAAGTGTCCGTCGATGCGGAAGAAGAAAGGGTTCCGCGTCCGCCGTTGTGGAAGAAGAAGCAACTAAGCGTCTGACGAAAAGTGGTCCGACCGCCGATAGGTGCTATGTTCGGCGGAAAGAAGAAAGACAAATTTTGAAAAATTTGTCTAATGATTGCCGCCGTTGCGGAAGAGAAAAGCGGTAAGTCGTCCGATGAGAAAAGATTGCCACCGGAAGAAGATAAGGTTCCGCGTGCCATCGTTGTGGATAGAGAAACGATTTGGCGTCTGCCATTGCGGATGGAGGAACCATTAGGCATCCACCATTCCAGATGGAGAAAGGATTTGGCGTCCACCATTGCGAACAGAGAAACAACTTCCTGGCCGACGGGTAAGGCCTCCGACGTGAAGAAAGAAAGTTGAAGAATTTTCTAAGGCAAAAAGTCAGTTCACTCATCGGAGGTAAAAGCATTTCATGTTCCACCGTTGCGGAAGCCAAAGTCATTTGGATTCCGATGTAGAAAGACCACCGACAGCCGACGCGGTAAAAGAAAGTTTGAAATTTTTCTAAACAACGAAAATATTGATCACTGGAAGAAGAAAGTGAATGAGCGTCCGCTGTTGCGGAAGCGAAAGCATTTCGGCTTCCGACTAGAAAGGCTACCGACACCGTTGCGGAAGGGGAAAGCCTTCTGAGAGCCACCATTGCGGAAGGATTAGTGGTTTGAGATCTGATTTTGCACAAAGAGGATTGAGTTTTTCAAAGGGAATTTCTCAGTGGTTTTCAGTGGGATCTCCAGCAGATTTCGACTGCTTTCCAGTGGGATTTTAAGCTATTCTCAGTGGTTTACAGGTGGCTGAAGTTGGCTGAAGATGGTACCCAGTCCAAAATGTAGTGGTGTAATAAAAATGTAAAGATTTGGTGAAAGCCCTCATTCTTAGAAGCGGTGTGGTTTTTACACCCGAGGTCGGAATGATGCATGTGAATAGGCGTTGGAAAGCTTATCCAGCAAGGAGAAAGGATAAGTGACCAGAATCTAAGCATGAAGCAGCCAAGTGCTAATGATGGCTGCTGTTATCAAATGGACAAATCTGGACAGTTGCATGTCCAGGGGCAGCAAGGACTATGAAGTCAACCAGCTGCTGTGTGAAAAAGGAATCCCATGCAAAGATGAGGGATTTGAAAGGGAAGTTTCCTTAAAAACCTGTCTTGCTAACTATGTTACATTTCCTAAGTTTATGCTTGAAATGCATGAGGATATGTATTGCATGCATAGGATATTGCATGATTGGTAAGAATATTGGAAATTATATATTTATAATGAACCACTAATGATAATCATTGCTTTGATGTTGGCATTAGTGGCAAAACCAACGATGACATGGACCTAGCTGAATGTGTTGTTGATGCTGATTAATGTGACCAGCAACCCTATGAAGAAAGGGATAAAGCAGTGAGTCCATAACAAAAGTTGGTGAGTGATTCTATAATCTCCTGCAAAGGACCAACCAAATTGGTCATGTCTAGGGTGTAAGTAGAACCCATGCAGGTAAGAATTTGCTTATGAAAAATTCCATGGATTGGTACAGGTAAGAGACCTCATAACATGTGGATGTTTGAATATAGAAAGGTGTCATGCCTATATATGTTGATGATATTGATTGTAGTAATGCATCCTATGTGAGGTGGACATGGCTAGGCCATGGTATGTTGAATGCATTGAGATGAATGCATGTGATTTTATGAAAGACTAATGACTGAAATGATGAATTGATGACAATTCAGGAACCATTTTAGAGGTTTCTATGAATGCAGGATAGTCATGATCAGTTGGCTGCCAGAAATGCTCTATGGAAGAGCAAGGTGGCATGAATGATACGCTTGTGAAGTAGATTAATTCGAGAATGGCATTGAGAGGTAAGACCCTGACCAATGCCAGAATCTACCATGTGAAAGAGCTTGTTAAATTTGAATTGTGAATTTCAAATTTAAGAAATTGCTGACACCTACTAGTCATTATTGGCTTGCATAAGCTTGTGTTTGGATGTTTGAAGCTTACGTTTCAGGTAGATTATTTCGAGCATGGCAATGAGAAGTAAGATCCTGACCAATTCCAGAATCTACCATATGATATACATAATAGGTTGTTAAAATTCGAATTGTGAATTTCGGATTTGAGAAATTGCTGACAACCACTAGCCACTGTTGGCTTGCATAAGATTGTGTTTGGTTGATTGAAACTCATGTTTCAAGTAGATTATTCAAGCATGGCATTGAGATGTAAGACCCTGACCAATGCCAGAATCTACCATTTATGAGAAGAAGTCTCATGGTTGTGAAAATAGTTGATATGCATAATGGGTTGTTAAATTTGAATTGTGAATTTCAAATTTAAGAAATTGCTAACGACTACTAATCATTGTTGGCTTGTATAAGATTGTGTCAGGAAGGACGCATGGTAAGTGGGTAATCATGTTATGATAGAAAGCATAAAATTATAATGGGCATAGTAATGTTGCTTACAAGAGACCCACAAATGAGCAAGTCAATTTCTGTAGTAGATAGAATTGCAAATTCTTATTGAATTTGATTGCTAATTTCATTGCTTGGCTATGGAATGATCAATTTAGATTGTAGTATTAGGTAATGATTGATTGTTTGGCTATTGATGAATGTGTCAGGGGTACACGTTGCAGGAAGATCATGTGCGATGACCTGCAAGAGCCAAACTTCATGGGAAGGTTTTCCCTTATCTTGGAAATGGGTTTCGGGCGAAACGCCATAGGACATTTTGAAAATGTCTCATCTGCACTGCATGTTTGGTGATAACATGAGTGAGATGGTATGGGTTATGTCGGTAAGACATGTGTGAATGTGAAATGTAAAAAGGACTCGGGAGGGATAACTGAGGTACTGTTAACTCAGGGAAGAAGCCTCCATTCCTCCTTAACAAAGGAATACTACGACGACAAATGTATAAGTGTTTTGTGACCCTTGCTATGAATATGCATGTTTAATTTTTAAATTCCATATGCAGAACGTGTTTGATTTTATTTCCATGATGACCGATCGCTTGAGTATGAATAGAACCTACATGGCACACACCAGAAGAAAGTGCACACTTTTTCGATGTCGAGCCATGAAAGGGTTTTCAATATTGATTACACTCTAGGGAGTGGATGCACTCCTGGTGTCTCAATACTTGATAGTGAATGATGAAGAATGTGATTACAGTTTCTGAGCAATAATGCTGATGAGTTTGCTTGTATTGCTTGTGTTGCTTGTGTTGACAGGCTAAAGGTAAATGGTTGATATAAGTGTATGTTGGTATAAGTGTATGTGTTATTGTTGATATAAGTGTATGATGGGCTGTGCTATGCCTGAGGATCCATAGTAGATCCTAGACCTGGAAATGGTCATGATAAAAGTTCCAAGCCTAGTTGACATGAGGATGTACTAGTTGGACATTAAATATTTGATGTTGTGGAGCAGCCGACGTGCTGACCTAACATCTAAGTCCATAGGCTATCCCAAGGCTGGCAAGGCGAAGCAGGATCCTGTTGATGAACGAGGGAACGCACAATACAGATAAGTATTGGATTATTTTGCTTATGAATATACATGTGTATATGATTGGTTATGATGTTTATCTCTAGAGCAAGATAAAACTGATGAGAATCAACTAAACATGCGAATTTATTCAATGTTGGATATAGGCGTTGCTGGAAACGAGGACTATGAGAGCATCCTAGAGATTATGTGGACATGTGACTATCCTGGAAAGCTCAGAATGAGCAGTAATGAAAAAGGTTCTAGTAAGACGGGGGAGTCCTAGCAATTGAGACAAGCCATGTGGAGAGACTCCATGGTTTAGAGGTCTGGAATAGACCAAAGACACTAAGTGTCATGACCAAGAAGGATTGGTCTAGCATTCACGGTGAAGTGAAAGAGGCTGAGAGCATGAAAAAGACACAGTAGTGGTGTGGGTTCCAGGAGGGAACAAAACAAAGAGGGGAAAAACTCTTACTGCTCTCTCTTACCTTTTGATTATATATATATATATATATGTTTACGCATTGTGAAAACAAAGGATTGTTGAATGCATGTATGATTGAAAATGAAATGTGTGTATTTACTTAAGTAAATTTGTGAATGCTGGAATAGTTAATTCCCTGCCCAGGAATGGACATGAATGAGCTCATGTGCCTATTGGGGAGGCATGAAAAATATGAAAGCCTCATTGATGAGACTTGGACTGTCATGCCAAATGGGGAAATTAATTTACCGATTTTAATGTCTATATTATGCTTGGTTTGAAAGAATTTCAATGGTGCATTTCACAGGTGAGAAAAGTGATACCTAGTGGTGCACATTGATCATGGCAGCAGATCAAAAGTTTCTGGACTTGGCTGGAAGTCTCCTTCAAGTGATTGCCAAGACCCAAGAGAATGTTGGGGAGATGCTCAAGATACAGAGAAGGTAGAGTGAAATGAACCACTAGATTTTGCAAGACTCTATTGGTTTGCAAAGGGAGGTGAAAAGCCTTCTGGGAGCAATCGGCAAAAGAAAGGAAGGTGAATCAGCAATGGGACAATCATCCAAGCAACCTGATAAGAAAAGGTCCAGGCATGAAGACTCAAAGGAAATTGAGCAGGTAAAGATGAAGCAGCCAGTGAGATGCTAGAGATGTGGAGGACATCATTTACGCCGAGACTGCCCAATAAGGGAACATGATGAAGGAAATAGCCGCAAGGTTCCTAGACTTCGAGATCAGCTGGAAGCTGAGAACCAGCAGGAAAATTCCATGGAAGCCGAGGGGCTCGGTCTTGAACGTTCAAAGTAGATGATTGAATGTGGGACAGATCTGCAATTTTGAAATTTTGATGTGCAATTGTATATGTGTTGTATATATGTAATGGAACACCGAGGACGCTGTTATTCCAAGGGGGAGGGGAATGTCACATCCCCAGTTTTGACCCCGTTTGCATGATGTATATAATGTAATTAATCGTGGTGAGGAGCTAAAGGCAAAAGCCCCACCATCGATTTGGTTGTGTATGTGTTGGCAATAGGGATAGTTGCCGATGGTATGTAGTGCTATTTGGCACATTATAATTCGGCATCATGTAAACACACACATCAAATAAAACTAAAACCACAACCAGCTACGGCAGTGCAATGTTGAATGAAAAGGGCATGATTCCAAAGGATAAGGGGTGAGGGATGTCAAACCTTAGTCTATGGGGGGAAAACCCATGTGTTACCACCTTGTTGATTTGTCACCTTTCTTGTCTCATCCAACCTCTTCCAACCTCTTTATTGTCTTGTATTGGGTAGCTGGGGCAGTTATTGTTTTGGGAGTGGGGTGGCAGGACTGTCAGTCCTTTTCCCACATGCCCACTCCACCCACGACTTTCCATTCGCTCCACTCTACCACTGCTACGCATCCTCACGGTTGCCTGTTCGTTCCCCACGGTGGTCTGTTCATCCACGCACGCATAGGGAGGTCGGTTTTGGTTCCTCCTGTTGGTTTTCTCACTCTCACACAGAGGAAGACAGTCTGGTTTCATCCCCACGCATCGACAATGATTCTGCTGGATCTCACGCAGCCAGGAGAGGCGTTGCTTATCAGTGGTCGTTCACGTGTTTCCACAGAGTGGAATCGGGTATCTTTTCCCCTGTGTGGTGGTTGTTGATACATTTTTGGGATTGTTGTTCTCCCATGCCGTGAGTGGTATTTGCTGCTATACCTTGGTGTTGTTGAGAGTCCGTCCTTTTTCCATCTCGGACTATGTATGTGTGTTCACTTCTTTTGTTGTGGGACTGTTTCCTTTCCCACATTGTGGTTGGCTATTGATTGTCACCTCTGTGCCTAAGTTTCCCATGGTTATTCTGGGAATTCTGTTTCTTATCCACTATGGGCTGTGGATTGATGCCCTCGTTTTGAGTGGGAAGTTGGGCTGCCGATATACCCTGGTTTGGGTGTTGCAGCTGAGTTGTTTTGGCTACGGTAGGGCCAAGAACAACTCTGTGTTGCCTTGTGGGCTCGAGCTGTACTCAGCGTTTGTTTGGGATTATCCCTGGTCTTCTTTGCTTCTTCACAGGACTGTGAAGGGTTGTTTTACTGTTGGTATGCAGTGGTTGTCCCTTAGACTGTACTGGCTAGGCCGATCTGTTGATGGCTTGGTAAACCCAGTGGTGTTGGGTTGTTGATTGTGTCCCTTGGTTATGTGTAAGCATGCATTGACCCTTATCCTTGGAGGAATCATTCCCAGCTCAGGGATGGCAGTGTGCTAAGAGATTGATGAGCACGCTAGCCTATGGTTGGGTGGAACGTTGCAGCGACGTAGCTGGTTGCGGAATTCTTCATCGAAAGATAAGTGCTGCTGACTGTTTCTTCTCTGCAATTTAATCTATTGTATAATGAATTATGATGAACATGTTTTATGCTGGAAATGTATGTGTGTTGCTTCCGCTGAATGTTGATTCATTCTGCATCTGTGTATGCTTATAAGTTCTAATTCCAGCATTGATTTCTTCTGTTTATGTTCATGGGGCTGTTTGCCCCAGTTATTGTGGTGTTCATCGCGTCCTCTTCACCGATCTGAGGGATGGGGATGTGACATAGATGAAACATATTGGTAATAGGTTATAATTGTCAATTATGTTTATGTACACATTTATCTATACAATGAGAGAATTCTAATTATATGTTCTAGGTGAACTATGGAAAGAGTTTTCTCGTTCCCTAAACTTTGATGCCTCTTTAATAGTTTCAAAACACTAAATCTAAAAAACAAAGGACAACTTCCCTTGTTACTAGTATATTTCAATATGGTTATAAGTATTATATTATTGCTCCTTCAATTCTTCTTCTTTTGTATTTATATTTTTATCATTTATTCGGATATGAAAAATAAAAAAAATTTAAATTCTTTATATTTATTACAATGTTGAGAATAAGTATCCTTCCTCTTATTCTTTTTTATTTTTTATTTCATTATTTTTTTTTTATTTTTTCACTTATGTTTTTTATTTTATTTTTGCATTTACCATCTTTAAAAAATTATAATTTCCCATTTCCCCTTTATTATTTTGTAATTTTTCTTTTAAATTCTCTTAGATGGGTCCTTGAAACCCATTTCTAAAATGTCATACATGAACATAATATTATATATAATACATATATATAATATATAGATAATATATATATGCTAAAGCTTATATCCCGAAAAAATATGCTAGTATATTGGTAGTCATGTACAAAGTTTTTTTTCAAGTGTTTAAGAGTAGCTTGATCGAGGGTTTAAATAAAACCCTCGATCGAGGGTTAAATAAAACCTCGATTGAGATTTCGACAAAACCTCGATGGAGGTATTTAAATACCTCAATTGAGGGCTTGAAAAACAAATATTTATCCCTCTTTCAAGAAAATCAATGTTTGTATGTGTCTTCTAGGGGTGTAAACCCTGCCATTCATGGAACACAACTGAGTGGAGTTCATACCGATAGATTCATCACTGAATCCTCTATCCATTGAGATATCATGCATGTGTTTTGGAATTCATATGGTTTTTTTTTAATTAGTTCTAAAACTTACACTTAGAAAACCAGACAACAACTTTGAAGCAGCTAAAAGAAACATACGCAGGGTAAAATATACACATCCAAAAATTTCAAAAAAATGCATAGCCCACACATTGATGTGTCCTCTTCAAAAGGGTGTCTTTGGTTTTTCAATTTTTGAAAACAGTGAAAAAATCTGGGATGGACACACATTTGTATAAAATGATGCTGAAATCAAATGTGGTCACTTTAAAAAAAAAAAAAAATTGTATATTGTGAAATAAATTAACAAAAAAATATGCAGACCAGAGTGCATTATGTGTAGATCACGCTCACACACACACACACACACACACACACACACATATATATTTTTGAATTATTAATATAAGATTGAATTATTGGGGTTGGACATGAGCCACTTATTAACTTCTTCAAATTTTTAAGGTCACATAGTTCATTAAAAGAAAATTTTAACACATTAAATGACATTGAAATATTTAAAAAAAAATCATTGGGAAACCAACATAATATTCTACAATTTGTTTATTTACTGCAAGTCGAAATTCACATGGAATATATGCGTTTCGAGGGCTTGTATCTAGCACATGAGTAAAAAATCAGGTTTTCATCACCAAATTTGGCCAAAAAGTGTTACCCACCTTCACGGAATCACCCCTATGCAATTACGAAGTCAAACAATGGAGAGAGATCAAAGTCAAGCACAAAGAGATATTTTATTTCATGAATGGGAAAGACAATATAATTTTAGTATGGGGCAGTGAACTACTTTTTATGTATCATAAATCATTTTTTTGAGTATGGATCATGTTATGTACAAGCTACATCCATGTTATTTCTACAAAAGAGAAAATGTTATTTTCCTGAGCAAAAAGTTTTGCAATTTGGAGCTGTACATCCAATATTTTGTCCATCTGTTTGCTTTCTTGCTCCATTTTTGCATGCTCAAGTTGTAATCTTCCTTGCTAAATTTATTTCTTTGTTTCAGTGAAATGCATTATACTTTTCTCCATTCTCTCTCCCAATCCTTAATTGGAAGTTGTTTTTCTTTTTATGCGTTTTCATTCAATTCCCCTTTTTTTTAGCAAAGTTTCTTTTTGTTCCTTTTCTTTGTCAATATATTCCATGTACATAGATGAGTCTTCTTCATGTGATTTACCCATTTCCTTTGTTTCTTTCTTTGTTGTGGAAGTGTTTAAATTAACCCATTCTTTTCCATTATAACCTTGCATCAGGCCAATCACCTTGGGAGTTTTTCCTATAATGCGTTCCATATCATTATAAAAATTCCATGTTGATGGTGTCCCCCCTATGTTGTTTTCCGTAATTTTCTATTTCTTGAAAGTCTTCTTCAATCTATTCCACTTGTACTTACATTGAATGCCTGTGAAAGATGTTCTACATTCAATATTAGCATCATTTTCCACTTTATCCTAGTGCTTCCTACCGAGGTTTCCATGATTTACACTCACGTAAATATCTTCAAACTTCAAAATCAATGTTTGCACAACATTTTTGGGCCAAAGTTCTTCTCTACATTCCTTGGTTATGTCTTCATTTTTCATTTCATTTTCCTCTGCCTGAGTTAATGGAATGATCTCCTCTATATCATAATCATGTTGAGGATAACTATTAAGTCCAAGATCAGGAGAAATTGATTGATTATATGCATTATAAGATTCCTCCAAATCAACATCATATGCATTATTCAAATTGATTTCTGGATGCCTAAATCCTTGATAATTGACTGAAGTTTCAGATGAGGAACCGATACAATGATCGAAGCTTTTAGCAATTTATTTAAAATGCTAGGATTGAAATGTTGAAAATGAACCTGAAAAGTTTCCCTCATATGGCACTTTGTCCATTGCATCAACTTTTAATAATTCCTACACACATTTATAGAGACAAGAAAAAATTATTTCAAAAGAATAAAAAAAACACAATATTACAATAACCAAATTTAATTTGCAAGCAACAGTAACCAGCAAAACACTCTACTATATTTGCAATCCTGGGTACATTTTGAATAGTCTATATAGCATAAAATTTTAATCCAAAAAAATGAAACAAAACTTAAATATAACAACACATATATTATTGCAAAACCCAATTCTAATTCTTTGTAAATTAAAAAAAAAGAAAAATAAATTAACTTCTAAGAGATTAGCTTTAAGCTTTCACAACAAACTAACCACTTTAACAATTAACCATACATGTTCCAAATAGCAGTTTGCTTCAATAGACATAGCATAAGTATAATGCATCTTTTTAAAGATGTCCTTCCCTCGAACTACATGCCTTTTTCAGGAATATTAGTAATTTTGTTCTTGAGCATTTTTAGAAAAGTAATGGGAAACTAAACTTGTATATTTGCTTTGCTCACCACTCACGACTATATCGTTTCTCCCGGGCAGTTGGAATGGTGCTTTCCTTTTCTCCAATTCTTGGAAAAAATGGTTTTGAAAAAAATATTTTATCAAAGTTATGGAAATGGGCAAGGAATCATAAAAAAAATTATATAAGATTTTGTAAGGAGTTCTGCAAGATTTTGCATGGTTAACTACTTAAATTTTCCATTTTATTTCTCATCATAGTTCACAGTTAGACCGACCATTACCTTACCAATGAAATTGTAAATTTTGAAATGGATTGAGAAAAATTTCCTTTCATTATGCAACCTATTCATCTTGTACTTGCAATTTCCTCCAACAAAATCATATTTTAAAGGGAATTTTCATCATTTTTGCGAATTAGGCCCAGGATCTTACCTCCTAGTTAACCATTTGCATTAATAGATATTTGTAAAAATACAAAATTTGCAATGCAATTCCTTCCCTTTTGCAAAAGAAAATAAAATGTACATTGACATTTTTGTTTGTACAAGGAATGGAAATAGATTTTTGAACCTAATTTATGGATTATAAAAAACAACATGTTAAAGGATGTAAACCTAAATTCTGGATTTCAAATATAGTCTGTTAACTATTCCTATATTGTGCATATAGGCTCATGCCAGAGTTATTTTAAATGGTCAAAATCGAAGAATGACATAGCCATTTATGGAAAAGAAATGAAAATGTAATTGGGTATTGAATTCAACACAAATTTATGTTAGTTTTATGAGTCAAAATGTTTAAGAAACCCAAGTTTTTAGAAGGATTAGTGATCAAATATTTATTTACAAAAACTAGATTCATATTAAAAAATAATTATATCATAAAAATTGCCATTGCTCATTACTCTTTATTCAGATTTTGTTTTGCAAAAACTAGATGTATGATTCAAAAATAGACATCTCATAATTTTTCAATGCTCATTACTCTTTATTAAGAATATTTTTTTGACAAACCAAAATACCAAAATCTTCAGAGCAAAGAAGGGAAGTTACACCACATAAATTTACAGAGTAGTCGAAATTGGCAACTACACCAGATAAATAAATTTACAGAGAAGCTGAAATTGGCAACTACACCATATAAATATATAAAAAAGATCAAATAAGGGCAGTTACACCACATAAATTTATAGAGAATCCAAAATTTGCAGCTACACACATATGTTTTGTTTACACAAAAGCCGAAATTAGCAACTACAGCACATAAATACATAAATTTACAGAGAGCATTGGTTCAATTAGTAAATATAATATCTCTTGGTTGGAGGGATACTAATTAATTAAAATAAATAAACGAAAAAAAAAATGAAATTACAACAACAATGGAAATCCATGCTCAAGAGAAAATATACGGTTTTTTTCCTATCAAATAAGCCACACCATTTACAATACCAGTATTGTTGATGTTGGAAAGGATTCTTTGTTCCTTGTGATTTAGGTTCAATGCATTCTTTTTATATTTCTCACATAGTTAAATTCAATTCCTTTTCTTACAGTAGTAGCCTTACCTTCCTGCGCGCTGCCTTTATCACAAAACAAAACCACCTACAAATGTCAAATTCCAAATCTTTCAAAATCATTTGGTAGGTTAAGTTTTATTTCATATTTAATTTACCTCAATAGCTGGCATATTGGTATTAATTTATATTTGACGGAATATTTGCGAAACCGATGGAAATGATCGATCGGTACACCGTATAAGGAAGAGTTGTCATAAGGCTGAGGCCAAGCCCAAGCCGCACCACATTTTTTATTGAAGCCATCATGATGGTGCTCACCTGGGCTCAGAGCATGCATTTTCCCTTCATGTGCGGAGGATATATATCTATGCTACAAGAATCAAGCTATGTAGACACCAACAAAAATAGTATGGGATGCCATTAATTGAACCTAAGTCTATGTAGGGAGTGGCACAAAAAGTACAGGTTTAGGTAATATCAGCAAGCCCTAAGGGGTTGAGTTAAGGATCTTGCGGTAAAGTTTGATGGTTTCCTTAACTGAAATCTAGTTTCAATTTTTGTAGGGTAAAGTTTAATAATTATCTTAACAAAAATCCAGTTTAAATTTCTGTAAAAAATAGTGTAGTACAGACTGTACTCCAGAAAAAGCTAGTATGATCGTGGTGGTAATTGTATAGTCGTACTATCGTCTTTGATCAAAGAGTGTCCCAGTCTTGGTATAACTACCTACAACTTGTATGGGTTACCTCATGATGGTCTCACCAATTCGAATCACTCATTTCAAATTTAAATCGTGTACGATTAACAATTAAATAATCGATGCAAGGAACACATGGCAAAGGTGTTAAATAAGCCATGGAATACACTAAACCATGGCTAAAACTTTGGAATCATCCTGACAACATTGGGTTATGGCAAAATTATTAAAATAGGGTGGAAACTAATGTCCACATGCGATGGCTATATGACCCCTTCAGGGCATAATAATGTATAAAATTAATATATTAAATCAAAATAATGTTTTAATTAAAATCGGCTGGAAACTAATGTCCACTTGCGATGACTACATGACCCCTCATAATAATTTATATAATTAATATATTAAATCAAAATAATGTTTTAGTTATTTTTTCATACTAAATTATAATGAGACAATTAATGAAATAAGTTTTTAAATAAAAATATTAATAAAACATAAAAAATTAAAACCCTAATAAGCTATCGACAAAACAAACCAAACCTAGTCGACTCCTCCCAAGTGGGTTGTTTCTGTATTAATACACTTATGAAAGATGAATAATCTCCCCAGGCATCACTATGTCCTAAAGATGAGCCATGCCTGGCTCGAAACGTCGACATTAACTCTTCTCACCACAAACTCTCCATTAGATGCCATGAATCCTTACTGCGGAATCTCAGCTAACCTAAGTTTTTAAATAGGTAAAAAATAATAATAATTATATATTTTATTATTTTATTAAATCAAAATCCTCATTGCTACATAACTATCTAACTAAAAACAATTGAATATAAAATTATTTTATTTTTTTAGAGAATTATATTTCAACACTTTTTAGCGCTATAACTCTAACACTTGATTGGACATAATAAAAAAAATAAAATAAAAAAAATTTCTTTAAGGATCTTGTCTTCCATACATATATGGAATCTTTTCTCTATCATGATGTATCTTCACCCTTGTAAGGGTAAAAATCCTCTTGATTTCGAAATCTTCTAAATTCTCGAGGTTCCTATTTCCTGAAACTTCCAAACGCCCAAGTTTTCAAATTCCCCAAACTCCCAAGTTTCCAAATGATCAAAATTCTCAAATTCCCAAATTACTCATACAACAATCCATAGTGAGTCAAAACCTTCTTGGATTCCTTCCTTTAGCGGAGATCTTCCTGTTCAAAATAAGTATTTTCTCCCTTTGGTTCATTATCGCATCCAAATTTTGTTTTCCTTTGTCTATAGTTTTCACTTTTAGAGGATCATGTGCTCAAATTTTACAATTCCATGTTGTATGGATTGATTTTATGCAATAGTAACATCTAACATCTTCTTTAAATTTATGTTTCCCTCGTCTTCTGCTAATTCAATTTTTAGTGAGTAATGATTACTCGCAACGTTGTCTAAATATTCTCCATTTAGCTTTTTATCTTCAATTAAGAGAGATGATATAATATCATCCAAATGTTGTGAAGGAAATTGATTTAATGTAAAATTAACATAATTGTAAGTTGAAGGTAGATTATTTAATAACAAAGATTTTATATCTTCTTCTTTGATTTTTGCACCAACTTCCACTAACTACTTTACAAGCAAATTTAACTCATTTATATGACTTAGACATTGAAGTTTCAACAACCATTTTGAATATGAAAAGTTGTAATTTTAAAGAAAACTTTTGTGTTAATTTCTTTTGAACCAAACAAACTTTGTAATTTCTCTCATATTTCTTTGGAATATTTGTGTAAATCAATATGATGAAGTTGATGCTTTCATAGGTAGACATGTTGAAGCCTATGGAATCCTGTGGTGAATTATAGAACTTCTTGACATTTCGAGCAGGCCAATGCAACCCTTCTTCAAGAGATACAGTGTGAAGGATCTCGCCTTGTGATTTTTACCTAGGTTTTCTTATTTAAATAGTGGAAAGAATGTTATTGTCTCTACAGCGCTTAAGAAAAGTCAGGTCATCCAGACATTGTGAGATTTTGGTTCATTCACTACAAAAAAACCCTGTGATTAGCATCTCCTTTAGCTTCCTTTTTAGTGTCCACTAGCACTTTTAATGTATTTTTCATCATTTTTTGGACAAAGTGGATACTTCTCCATGGGATGGCACTTTTAATGGCATTATTTGCGTCTCTTTTTAAAATTTGGCACTATTTTGGATGCTAATTAGCATCCCAATTAGCGTCCCAATTATTATCCCAATCAGCATCCCAATTAGCGTCCCAATTATTGTCGCAATCAGCATCCCAATTAGCATCCCAATTAGCGTTCCTTTTAAAAATTTGGCTCTATTTTTGATTCTAATTAGCATCCCAATTAACGTCCCAATTAGTGTCCCAGTTAGCATCCCAATTTGCATCCCAATTATCGTCCCTTTTAAAAGCTTAAATGATAATTAGCACCCCAATTAACATCCCAATTAGCGTCCCAATTAGCATAAAAATTATCATCCCAATTAGAATCTCAATTAACGTCCCAATTAGCATCCATAAAAGCATTCCATATAATGCCAAGAATAGCCTCCTAAAAAACGTCCTGAATAGCATAGTACCATATACTAATCAAGGGTTAGCGACAGAAATCGCGCCATGAATTTTGGCAGGAAAAACATTCAACATAGAGTCAAATATAGAGCCAAGAATTGCGCCTAGAAAACATCCAACATAGTGCCAGGTATAGATTCAAGTATAGCATCTGGAATAATGACAGAAAATTCGAAAGGAATCGCGCTAGGAATTGCACTAGGTTTAGAGCTAGGAATTGTGTTCGGGAAACATCCGACATAAGTGGGACATTATGCTTCCTTTCCACTTAAGTGTTTGGAATCAACCACCTACCAAGAGGTAGGACATTGTGTTTCACTGCAAAGAAAACTCCACACCCATATCTCTCTCTATATCACAGAATAAAAAATACAACACTTTTGGGTGGAATTGGATCCTAGTAAGGGGAATATCACCACCCCCTCTTGACCAAACACTCAACTCCTTGATGGTAACAAAAACATATCTGTATATATCTAAGTAGGACATTAGTAGTTATGTGTGTCAAATTCAAGATGGCTAAAGGAATGATTGGATAAATACCCAAGAGAACATTTGATAAATACTTCTGAATGGTAGTATGTCCTCTCAACAGATTCAATTGTCATGGATTATAAACAACAATTTCACACATTCTTATATACTTTTTTACCTATCAAGTTATGAACACATTGACACATATCAAAGAAAATAAATCATTCATTTGTTTTTCTCATAAAAGTTGCAATGCATCCATACACTTCAAAGGATATATTTTCAAAATATGACAATAATAAATAATTTGAATCACAATACAATAAGTTTTGTTTTGACTTGCATTTTCTTATACAAACTAGGTGGAATCTACTTGGGATAAGTTTAGGGTCTTATGCCATGTTAATTTTCTATGGGGTTGATGGTCCATGCATGCTAACATATACTACCACATAAGAACTATGTATGGAATATCTAGCCTAGATGTAACAATGTGGCTCATGAGTGATGCATCGTAAGGCCTTGAGACAACACATAATATCTATGGAGGGAATATTCTTTCAACTACAAGTGGGATATGTTTGTATTTTGAGATTTATAACAACTATAATGTATCTCTTGGACCACACCATGGTATAGGGTTTAAATTTATGGCCTAAGTTCACACCATTTATTTACGGGGTCATGGACCATCAGATAGCATAAATCTACATAGAAAACACATAGTCTACATGTGAGATATGGTCATCAATTTGAAAACTTGCACATAGGGGATGGTTCTTGATGTCTGACTTAAAATATAGTTAAAAATATGGTCATAAGCTGTAAAATTTGCCTCTAAATCTCATGCTCCATACGTGGGGCCCCAAATTACCACCACAAGCCCTCCACAAGGACTCTAAGATTTGGAATGATGAAGTGATAATGCCGTTGGTGTCTTGTGGTGGAAATTTAGGTTTAAAGGCATGCCTTATCCAAGAGGAAGATGCCCTAAGTAACCAATACATGAACATAGTCAAGTCTAGGTGAATTTGTCATGGTGATAGTTTTAGATGATAAGGCTGTGATGTTGTGCATACGTGTTGTAGTAGTGAAGGCCATCTTAGTGAAGTGCATTAGTGAAAATATTTTTTGAAGAACTTTCTCCTTGGAACTTTTTTTCGACTCAGAATGGAATGGGGTCCTCCAAGCACTATTAGTCCTCCTTCCCGTCTGGGGGACATGATTTCCCTGCCTCCTCTCTTCACTCTCGTGTCATAAAAGTCATAAAATGATATCATTAAAGTCTAGAATTATTTCTGCTGTTTGCTTGACATGTAATCTTTGTTTTGATGATTGTGTGCAATATATTATTCTTAGATTCCAAAATTTTGTGTGTATCCAAACTATTTTACAAAAATATAAAACCAGAGATACACTAAACCCATCAACTGTAATTAATAATTATATCAACATCATATTCAAGTAATCAATAGTCTCTCAACAATAATCATTAAAGTGTTTGATGAACCTATCTACTTTATTTTTCTCCTTTTGCATTCCCTGTATGGCTTCCTTCTTCTATCCATAAAAAGCATCAAAAGGTGAGGGTGGAAAACAACCAAAACAAGTCTCAAATTCAAATGTATGGGTGAAGAACTAGTTTACTTGTTATAAGAGTGTTGAATATAAACTACTTGTTCATTCCATGTCTTTGGTTGCTTATTTTTATATCCTCGCAACAATTGGACCCAAGTTTTGTTAACACTTCAGTTTACCTATAGGTTTGAAGATGAAAAGAAATGGAAGTATTGAACTTTGTATCCATCCTCTTGCAATGTTATACAAAATTGGGGCATAAATCTAGACGCTCAATCAGACATTGTTGAACTTATCAAACCAAAATGTATCCATAATCTACAAATAACAATTTCACTACCTCATGGCCTTTGATGACCTTCTTACAAGGGTTAAACACACCCAAATTGTTGAACCGATCCTCAACCATAAGAAAAAAGTCATGGCCTCTACTAGACATTAACCAACCTCCAACAAAATCCATATGGATAGTTTCTCAAGGTCTGCTTCGTACAGGTAATGGCATGTACAACCCAAGTTTCCTATTATTTGACTTACTAGTACAAAGAGCAAAATCTCTGATAAGCCTAGAAACTTGTTCCTACATATTAGGCCAATAAACATATTAAGTCTTATATTAATTTAGTTGTGTTTCAGATTACAGTTTTCTTTGTTTTGTTTTTATATTTAGATTCCCACTTATTAATGTTCATATTGTCCTTCCTTTGTTGTTCTTAGCATTTTGGCTTATGTTATAGGTATGATGCTGCAAAAGAAGTAAAATTTAGAAATATATCAAATAATTTTGACATTGCTACCCAATATACATAAATGAATCATCTTATAGCAGTTGCGCAAGCTAATCAAGAACAAGCACATTCTACAGCTCTTTCACATTCTGTTTCAATTCAAGAAACTAAGAATTCTATTCTGTTTATTTCCAGTCCTTCACCAATCTGAGGAAGTAGTTCAGATCACAGTTCACCACTACAACTTCACTTAGATGGTGGGGCAACTGAGGATACAAAGGATGCCATTTCCCATACAAAATCAAGAAGTCCCAGAGTTAATATGCAGCAGTGGGGTTTGTCAAATACGATGGATCTGGAATCAAGTGAAGAAGGTAAAATAAGCTCAGAGAGAAAATCGGTTGGATGGACACTTAGTGGAAATACATAAGCAGCAATTGCCAAGGACACTTTTGAAGGAATGCTAGAGACATTGTCAAGGATGAAGGAAAGTATTGGTAGAGCATCGCGTCATGCGATTGACTATGAAAAATATAACCTTATTGGTGAGGTAAGCTTGATATCTGTTATTTTCCAGTATGTTAAACAAGCAGCTCATTTTATTTTTGCTTACTGTATTTTTTTTACTTTTAGAAAATTAATGATGAAAATTGTCTTGAGGATTAGAGTGAAGAATGAATATCTTGCATGTGGATCATTTTTGCATTCAAGTGACTTATGAAAATTCTATACATTGGGTATTTTTCCCTGCATTAACTTATTTGTCAATGTACTTTTAGTTAGAACTTGAAACCTCTTACATATGGATGTGGATACTATATAAAAATACCAAACTGGTGTCTTTAGCAAGATGCGCAATATCCCCTTCCATTCTCTACTACCCAATGGTCTCTTGTTGGCCATGGGATTTACCTATCCTCCCTGGAATTGATCATCCTGGATTGACTGAGCATGATAAAATATAGAAAGGCTACAGGATTACACTCACATTCTAATATCTATAATGTGTTTTTTCTGATCCACTCTACAATATTAGGATCTAGGTGAAACTCTACCACCTGTTTTGCATGATGACTTTTATTGATTTAGAGGCCATAGCAGGATCCCTTTGGATGAAAGATCTCATTTCTAACAAAGGTGAAAAATGATGACCATGCATGAATAAATTACCAAGAACAAGCAAGCTTTTAATTACCTATTTTTCTATTACATTGGCAAGGCCTAATATTTTATTTCCTACTTGAATTTACCCAAACAAAGTATCCGCACTACTACATATGGATCAAAAGTCCCACGACAATTTGCCACGAATACATTAAAATCAATTTTTTTTTTGTGGAAAAACAATTTAAAATTTTGAAAAAAATGAAAATGTCCTCGACAATCTTCTCTATAGCGACGTATAGTCCATAACGTTGCTATAGCGATGAATGTCGAGGAATTTTTTTTTCTTTTTCTTTTCCAACCCGAACTAAATACTTAACCAATATTGTCAACAATACATAGAATGTGTTCTCATATTAATTAGCATGATGTGGTGGATTTCATTAACCCTTTCCTAGATACATTTTACCTTCCTAATTTAGAGCTAGGTAATGTTATACCAAAAAAGGCCCTTCTCACACATTATTTAAATAATAATAATTCCCTATCGAATGCTTTTACAAAGACACCTTTATTATGGACTCCCTAAACACATATCCTTCGTCAATCTATCTATAGTGAATTCAGAGGAACGTGGAAATTGAGGGAAACTCATTTCCTTGCGCGATCTTGTCTCACACAAGGAGTAGATATTGTCTTATACGTTTCTATTCTTTGATTCTTGTCAACATTTTCCCCTATTTGTTGAATCTAAATTAACATAGCTATTTCATCATAGCAGGTTAGGGAAAATTTCTGAGTCAACATTGAACACAGGGACCATTTCATTGGCACAATTGTAAATCGTGGGATCCAAGCATCACAATTCAATGATTTTAGGCGAGATCCAGGTATGTATTTTGATTTTCTCCTTTTTCTTTGGTTTCGTTCCATTACAGTCATCAAAATAAATTTGTAAAGTCAAATCTTACCTCTACACTTCATGTTATGGGACATATCTAAATCTTATGGCTTTTTATTGAATGGGAAATAGGGAAACATTCAGGGGCTTTCTTTGATAGTTTATTCATTATTTATACTTTTTATGAACTTCTTAACCCTAGGCACATGGGTTGATCTTGTATTGGTATGATTATTTTGAACCTGTTTGTTAAATTCTCAATCTGTGTTGTCTTAAATTCTTGGTCTGTGTTCAAATAAATAAATATTAAATCGAGTCCTATGCTGTCAAGGCTGTGTTTATTTGTGGACCAATCTGTGAGCTCTGTCATTTTAAATTCTTGGAACCTGATCCTCACAACCATGAGTGTTAAAATCATGGATTTCCTGGTTTTCTTGTGGTTGTTACTTAATCATAAAATCCTCCCATCTCTGCCTAAGTAATCCCAATTTCTATTTCACACGATTTACATGATTGTTGTTGCAAAACCCCTGCTCTAAAACCCAATATCATCACAGTTCTGATGGTGTATTTATTTGGTGTTGGGTTTTATTTAATGAAAAATCGATTGATGTTTTCCTACGGAACTGTGTTTATTTGTTGCATCGAAGAATCCTATTCTACATTCTAGGAGGGGAGATGTGTAACTCTTTCCTTACTCATCCTAGAGTTTTACACTCATAAAATAATAACATGTAGGCTCAAATTACAGTTAAAACATTTACAATGAGATATATTTAGAAAACACAAATTAGATCAATTGGAGAAAAACACAAATTAGATAAATTGGAGATCTGTAACTCCTTCAGTGCTCATCTTAGAGTTGTCACTTGTCATTTTAAAAAAAATATAAAAAAACAAATTAGATAAATTAAAAGGCTTCCTAAGCATTTACACTTTAAAAACAGTTTTACATCTCAAAATATTTGATCCCTCTTGGAGCTTACTAGATCCATTTTAATAAGGATCTATACTAATAAATAAATTCACAACCAATATCTGACTTTACTTAATTTTTGTTCCATTGTAAACCTCTGCCCAAGTTGATTGGGGTCCGAATTTTTCTTTGTTTTCATCTAAAGTCCCTCAAAATTTAAATAGGGAGTAAATATAAAGGTTATATTTTAGGATTTCCTGAATCGCAAGCATTGGAACCCAATCTCTTTGGATGTTATCCCTGGCATCTAGATTTTAGATCCTACATGAAACATGCACTTTAAATTTCTCTTTTCAAAGTTTTCATTTTCAAATAACCAATGCATAATCTCAATTAGTTCATCAAGTCTTATCTTGTGATTTGGATCTATTTCCTCTCATAAGTTATTTAAACTTGATATTGTATTCATTTTTGACAAAATCGGGTTTTGAGTGTAGGAGTTACGTTGTTTCTACAAATCAATATCACCTTAAGCCATAGAAAATTTGAAATCAAGCAAGTCAACACTTATACGTTGTCATCAAATTTTGGTTTAAATGGTTGGCTTAAATTCCTACAAACAATAAATATTTATCACATCCATGTTCTAGTACAAACTGAATCTTTTAAGGCATACTCATATGTCTGTTAAAATTTTGAAGGTGAACTTTGCGATGTTTTAAAACCTCATTTGTCCTAAAAGATAGTCCATCAACCATAGACTCCACTTTTCCCATTAAAGAATTGATCTTATCAATATCAAACTTTTCTTTTATCATTCAAGTCCTTGCACGTGAAATGAGTGGTGTCTTGCACACCTTAAACGAATCAACTTAAGCAAGCCTATCAAATCTAGGGTGCTTTTGATTCTTTTAATCCTTTAACCCTAGTATCTTTTGTCCTGGATCCTGAGTCCATAAGTTTATGAACCACTGGTCTAGGGTTTGTCTGGGTTACTTTAAGCTAGATTGTCAAGAGTGAGATTTGGTTTACTAGCATTGATAAGAGGTTATCCCATGGGATAAATCTAGGGATTTAAAAATTTTAATGGGCTATTTTTTTATTAAACAACCATTAGGTATGATTAGCCCAAATTTTATTTATTTATTGTTAATGAACAAGAGGTTATCCCCATCTAATTTAGAAATGAGATCCAATATAAAACAAGTTTGCCCCTCTAAAATCAATTTAAGCCTTTGCTTTCCCATGAGAATCATTATGAAACTCCATTCTCCCCCTATTTCTAGAAATGGTAGTTTCTAGGGGATTTTTCTCCCTCTATCAATCATGGAAATCAAAGTCAGAGTTACATTCATCCATATTTTATGGGTTGAGTCTCATTTTGAAAGTTGCATAATGTTCACATGAGAAGGGAAGTTGATATTTACTATCAAGTATTATAGAGACCCATTTGAATCTAGGGGAGTTTGGAATCCCATAGCTTCAAATCCAAAGTTTCCCCAAGAAACATGGGGATTGTGAACTACACAATCGGAGATGCAACAATAACGTTTCTATGGTTGTTTAGAGCATCATTCATAGAGGTAGGGACTTCATTCATAGCCTCATATTTGAGCATGCAGGGGGGCATGGCACTACTTATAAACACTACCATTTTGATTCTACTTGTTTGTGTTCTCCTTTCTAGTATAGGCCATGGGTGGAGCAACTTGGAATCCCACTCTCTTTGTTGCTTCTTTCACTTTGGGAACGATCAAGTATTTTAACATGTTGCTTGATTTATTTATTGAATTTTATGGTTCTCAAAGGATTTTTGTAGTATTTTGCAGAAAATTTATTTCAACTTGCATGTTGCTAGTAATTTGTAGAAACCTTATAAAAGAATGCATTCTTTGCTTAAATCATGGAACTTTTTTTACTCTGTTTATTGTATTTTTCAAAGAAGTCCTATAATCAATCCAATCTGCATCATTAGTCTTCTACTAGATCTATTTTAGTTTTGCATCCTTCCTTAATTTCATGGATTTAAAGATTTGAACCAATGTCTTGACATCAGCTTCACTGACCAAATACAAAGAGAAAAATGAAGACTCTTAACCTCATTGGTGTTGTCAATTACAGTGCACTAATGATATTCATGCTTTTTCGGTATTTATTCTACTGACGCATTTCCTTCATGGGGATCTTTTCCAATATTTTCTTTAGCAAAATGTATAGAATCTTGCATTTTTGCATCATTTTCTGCATCATACCCTATGTGGTTCAATTGCTTTGATTTTTCTCATTAGTGAGCTCTGTAGAGTTTTCATGTCTTGTATCATCTTCTTTAGGGATTTTGATGGGTTTCAAAATTGTGACTTCTTAATACAACAGTGGAGGATGTTCTTCTAAGGCTAATGAATATGAATGTCAAACTTCTTCTTTAATGGGGTCCCTCAGTAGATGTGAATCTGCCATTAGACCTACCGCTAGTAAATCCATGGGATCATTTACTGGTTCCCAATCAATGGGATCTACTTCCAAATATCAATTAAATGGTGTCATATATCAACCTTGAACTGATGATCAAACTACAACTACTTAGTCTCGATCTAGGAATGGATTTGCACCTCTTACAAAATATTATCTACTACTATTTGGGTGAGAGACAATCACAATGCCAATACAATTCACATAGCACTTTAATTGTTAATATTTCAATGGTTATACAAGATTTATCCTCGGAAACCCTCTTGGGGGAGAAAACCCAACAAAAGGTGTATTATTTCCTTAGATGTTTGACGAATGTTGATGAAGATGATGACCTAGATGTAGCGAGGGAATTATTTCAACATCATTTAAAAAAAATCAACATCTTGATCACAAATGGTCGTCGCTTTGACCCTTTAATAGCTTCCTTGCCAAAGAAGGTGCTAACAAAATCAACATTGAACTACCTCTATGCCTCCCTTTTTTGCTTTAATGTTGTCCAATACTTCCACAATGGGGTCTTTGAGTCTAGTTTTGGTGCATTTGTTGTTGCGCATAAGTAATATTGGAGCCCACACTAGAAATGATTGCCTGTAACAAGAAAAAAGTGCCCACATTGCAATAAATTTCTTCCCACAACAAAAACATGGTTCTCACTCAATGAGAAGCAAAACCCATAGCCAAATGATGCTGCCAACAGAAAGAAAAAGGTTTGCACAGAACAAGAATTTTACTGTCCACAAATGGGAAATAGTTGGTACACAGTGAAAATTTGTTTCCAATAGTAAGGAAATGGCTGCCCTTTTCCTAAAATAAATGCTAACAACCACACAATTTTGTACACAACTACATGATGGTTCACAAACAGTGAGAAACTTCAGTCCCCTCAACAAAATAATGGTTCACACTCAGAAATTTCTACCAACAGAAAGGAAATGGCTTTTCACAGTCTCTGCGTTGTACTCTATCTGGAAACTATGTTTTAAGTGTATATTTGACAATGAAATTAGCTTTGTTCTCTCATTCCATAGGAAGGATGAGGTATGTTTTAAGACCCAGGATAAGGGCTAACATTTGGCTAGAGATGCCAGAATGCTGATGCGTTTGCATACTTGGATCTTGTCTTAGTTCTAGTAGCATCGAGGAATTTATTGGAATTTTTTTTCGCTATTTGTACATATTTGTTATGATCCTTGTAACTATTTCTACTCTTTGTACATATTTTTTGTTTGATAGAAGACATATTTTACATCAAAAAAATGTTTCCCACTAATGGAAAAGAATTCCTACTGTGACAAAAGTTTCTCCATAACTTCAAGAACAGTTGGCACCCAGTGAGAAATCATTCCTACAACCAAGTAATGTATAGCAAGGAAGTGGTTTCCCACCACTAGAAATCAATGAACATGGCCACAAATTTGTGTCAACAGTTGCAAAGTTGCAAACCAGTGTTAATAAAAATATTTTATGTTTGATAGAAGACATATTTTACTCCAAAAAAATGCTTCCCACCATTGGAAAAGAATCATCTACTGTGACAAAATTTTCTCCATAACTGCAAAAATGGTTGGAACCCAGTGAAAAATCATTTGTACAACCAAGTAATGTACAACAAGGAAGTGGTTTCCCACCACTATAAATCAATGCCCACGACCACAAATTTGTGTCCATAGCTGCAAAGTTGCAAACCGGTGTTAGTAAAAATATTTCATTTCCCACCTGTTGGCTTAAGTATATGAGAAGGACCATTTAGTGTTATGGTTTAGCATATTTGACCCATTTTTATGTTTTCTTCTTCTTTTTTAAATGTATTTGGGGGTTTCCTGCTATGAACACCCTTATATCTTGATGAGAAATCCCTAGTAAGACGTGTTAAAATAATGACAAACAAATCAAACTGTACACACACAGTCATAGCCACCTTTAGTCAAACACTTCAATGCATTTTGATATTAAGCTTCTACAACCATGAAACCACCACAATACAAGTCAGGGATTTATTTCAGACTACTATAAGTTAATATACAACATTAAAATGTCATTTAGAAGCGGAAATTTCACATGAACAACAAAATATAATAAAATATCACACTGGAAATTTGGTCAAATGACCCTTTCAAGAGAAATTTGAAAATTTCTCCTTAGTAAGCAGTAAAAAGCAGGTATAATACAACAATCAAGTTCAGCCATAAAACATAGTACATAACAGTGGTTTCTCATGAAAAATGAGCCAATATTTCACCTCAAAAACTGTGCTCTAGGTAACCTTGGAAAATGTGCTTTTCATGCTTCCAAAACTGTCCAAAACAACAAAAAAAACCTACAGCATTTTTACCTTGAAAATTGTTCCCAATATTTCAATAGTATGGGACTCTTACAATAGACAACAAACTGTCTAGGAAAACGTTCCCACCCAGGTGATAAGGGCTTCCTAATACTACTTTTTGGCTCAAGCACACATTTCTTCATTCTTACTGTGTATATGCATTTTCCTTTATTTTGGTAGATTACAAACATATGAGCTTGGGTGTAATGCATAAGTGGATGCCGTTTATTTCAGATTCGCTTAATGAGGGTGCTTTGAAGTCTATATGCTACTATGGGTAATCTCTATTGTGGAAATCACTTTTTCCTAATATTGGTCTGATAAAAGTGTTTTCTCAGACAATGGGGTAAACCTTGGGAGAGGATGCATCCAACCACTAAGATAGAAAGAAACTTACTGAAGCATCATCAAAGAAAATATTGGAGATGGTGGCGAGCACAGGTACTTGAAATAGTCACTAGGTTTAAATGAGAAAGGTGATAATGGTAGCTGTTTATTTCTAGACGAAATCAACAAGTTTATGGCGAGCACAGGTACTTGAAATAGTCACTAGGTTTAAATGAGAACGATGATAATGATAGATGTTTATTTCTAGAAAAGTCAACAATTTTATGCTGAATACTCTCTTGAAGTAGGAATCTCAAACTGTAGTTCTCTTATATTTGACACATTTTTCTTTTCTTAACAGATATTTAGTGCTTTGTTCTGTATTTTCTCCTTGAAAACCAAAGTATTTGTTCCCTATACATGGTTCTACAGATCTCTTATATTTGACAGATTTTTCTTTTCTTAATAGATATTCAGTGCTTTGTTCTCTATTTTCACCTTGCAAACCAAAGTATTTGTTCCCCATACATGGTTCAACATTAATATAGTGTGATGGGAAATCTCATTCCTGGATTTATGTTATCTATACTCAACATATTTTAGTACTATAATTACTAATGTCATTACAATGTGTAACAAAAGAAGGATATTTTAAGGAATAGCAAACAATTTTTGGTTTGCATTGGAATTATTTTCTGGGCCAACTTCATTTATTAGTTCAGTCATGAATTGATTTAAGAACTAATTAGTTAATTATGTAAATGATAATCTAGTTAGTAGTTGATATACTAATAAGTAATTAATACCTTTTATGGATCGATCTCCCTATTACCCTGCATCCACAAATTGATTTATAGAAAAGACAATACATTAACATGCAAAGAAGACAAATCAGTTTTCTAAAGGTAATTTGGGATTCATCAATCATACTGGGTAACTCAAGTTAGGGGATATAACATGCCCAATAAAAAACATCCTATTTGGAAAAAGTCACTTATGGAGACATTGCAGTCACCCAAGAAACCTTTTGAAAGCAATTGACATTAGTTCCCCTAATCTTCGGTCAATTCATAATCTCATGATCTACTGGACCACAGATAATATAGACTATCTGGGTTGCATTCTTGAAGTGGAATTGGTATGAATTATGTCTCTACATACCATAGTCATGACCTTGTAATTTTGTGAAGCATATTAGGTTTGTTCTGATTCTGTGCCCAAGGCTGCTTCGAAGTTTGAGTCCCAGTTTATGCTTGTATGGCATATATATTTCCCTAATCCAACAGAGAAGCATTATTATGTATGAGCCCATGACGCTTCTTGGCTTGTTCAAGTGTCATATTTAATTGCAAACATGGAATTGACTGCTTGAAATTTCGTGTGATTGGCTGAATAGGCTGTTGCATGAGAACAAATTGGATGGGATTAGGTTTTGGCAGTTTGCACTACTATTGGTTTAATAGTCACACAGTGGTTAATTTTTCGAGCATGTAATCAGTGGATATTTGCATTCTTTATAACCTAAGAAAGAGGACATGTCTTTTAGGGGATATGTGTCCATTTTCCATGTCTTGGACATACTCATGCTAGGATACATGTCCAACACATGTTGGGCATATGGCCTAGACGTGTCTTGCATGTCTGACATGTGGGCTAAAAAAGTGAGCTAGCGGACCTCTAAAAATTGATTTTTCTCATTCATTTTTATCCGATGGGCTTTCCATACTAGCGACGGAATTTCCATTGCTAGTATAGCAAGCCCGTTGGTGAGTTGCGCAAATGGGTATCGCTATACCAATGACACCTTGTTGCTACAGCAACGATGCATTGCTGGTATAAACATATTGTAAACACGTTCCCCTATCGCTATAGCAACAATAGAGTGTTGCTATAGCGATGATCATAAATGTTTCTATAGCGACGGCACCTTGTTGCTACAATGACGGCACCTCATCACTACAATGACAGAACCTCATTGCTACAGTGACGTCTCATCGATGGTATAAACATATTTTAAACATGTCCCTCCATCGTTATAGCGATAACCAAGTATTGCTATAGGGACAATGGAAATGTTGCTATAATGACGGGGAAGTGTCACTATAGCAACACAGTTTGCTTTTTTAAACAACCCATGTTTCATGTCTTTTTTGTCGCTATAGAGATGGACTATGGAAAGTGTTGCTACAATGAGGAAAGTATTTCCACGAAAACAATGGGTCATGTTCGTCGCTATAGCAATGGACAAGTGTTGCAATAGAAATGATTTTCCGTGGGAAAAATGTGCACATGTACTAGTAGGACATATACACCCTGTCGTATTTGCATTACAATTGGTTTCTATAGAGCTTCATGTATTGATTAGCTGAGATAATGTTATTGTATTTAGACTTTGATTTGGTATTGAATTTTATTGCATTCTATACCTACCAATCTGGATTATGAAGCTTATTAAGAAATGGATCATTAGAATCTGCTATCACACTAAAGGCACAGGCTTTGGATTAAAAAAAAATGTATGTGCCCATCAACAATATTTGAACTTTTTTGCAGCCAATGTCAAGAGGTTCTTGTATTAAGGTGCGTAATGTGGCTAAGACTGTGGACTTAAGCACCCTGTTTTGAGCAATCATGCCTGGGCCCTGTAGTGACATATTGGTTAGTGATTAAGGTTCCTTCAGTGTAATAACACTGCATCAGTTTATGTCTCAATTTGGTAGTGAATTCAATTTGTTCGTAATATGAACTTGTTGGATTATGTACTAAGATGAAGGAAATGATCCATACATCAAATATAGACATCCTTGATGTCGGCATGAGGGCCCTTGTATCAATAGAATTTTACAGATTAGAAATATATCCAAAATAGATTGTTTTAAGCTCAAAGTTGAGTTTTTTAGCCAAAGAATAAGATCATGGAACCAGGTACAAATTTTTGAGGGATTTCCCATGTAGTGATATTGGTGTTTTATGATGCCTCCTCTGTAAGGTTTGTCATTACACCAAAACCTGCAGATGTTGATGAACATTTGAAACCCAGTACAAGGCCCTATCACTAGGAGTGGCGGTTAGTCCACTTTTTTTTTATTCCCAGAGGTGTGGTGGTTATACCATGTGGAGGTTGTACCGATAATCCAACACCCTGTCTCCAGCGTAGCTTGGGGGAATTGAACCTGAGACCTATGCTCTGATACCATGTAAGGTTTGTTGTTACACCAAAACCTGTAGATGTTGATGAACATTTGAAACCCAGTACAAGGCCCTATCACCAGGACTGGAAGTTAGTCCACTTGTTTTTTATTCCCAGAGGTGTGGTGGTTATACCATGTGGAGGTTGTACCGATACTCCAACACCTTGCCTCCAGTGTAGCTTGGGGCAATTGAACCTGAGACCTATGCTATGATACCATGTAAGGTTTTTTGTTACACCAAAACCTGCAAATGTTGATGAACATTTGAAACCCAGTACAAGAACCTATCACCAGGACTGGCAGTTAGTCCACTTGTTTTTTATTCCCAGAGGTGCGGCAGCTATACCATGTGGAGGTTGTGCCGATACTCCAACATCCTCTAATGTTATAGCATGAAATCAGTTGGAGATCAAATCAGTTATGAATTTAGAACTTTATTATTAAGAACTTGTTGTGGGAAGTAATATGATCCTAATTGTGTTGAATTATTGTAACTTCGAAGTATATTTACCCCAATGTTCCTGTCGGGAGAATCATTTGTATTTTATTATACCCCAATGTTCATATCGATAGAATCATTTGTATTTCAATGTACTCTCGACATTCCTATCAGGAGAAATACAAAGAGTCATGAGGAAGGACCCTCCTTTGTAAGTGAGGGGGAAAATTCCCCATAGTTGCGGGGCACTAGACTCTCTGTCAAAACCCAAAATTTTCCGAAAAATTTAAAATTTTTAAAATACAGATAAATTTCATAAATGCAGTCGACTAATTCTTTGATTAGTTAAAAGTCAATGAATTCGCTATCTGAATTATTTATTTGGTTATGTTTATCCTTATAGAACAGTTCTTTTCAGTTTATTGACTTGCTTTCTTTTTTGCGACCGCAAGGTGCAACTGTCATGAAAAATTCTGGGCTTACTTAGCTTTCGAGCTAATGCAGAAAGTTTCCTGTGCTTACAGACTGACAGGTAAGAAGTTCGGGTGCCGCTTGTCGCTAATTCTAAAGCATTCTAAATAAGTTCATCGTACAATAATAACTCAGTATAGAATATAATTGCTAATCAATTTCCAAAGCTTATCGAGGTAAAATTATGAAATTGTCTTCCTTTTTATAATGTTAAGGAATGAGATTCAGTTCTGTTAGTAATGTGTACAACTACCTTGTTTTCTAGTAGATGCAAATTTATAGTTCTTGATGTTTACTGACTATTAGATGTCTATCATAGTCATCAAATATAAAATGCTTTAAATATTCCTTTACAAGCATAGTAAGTATGGCAGAGTTATAAAGTCAATGGTCTAGTTTTAATTGTACAAACTTACTAATTTACGCCATGCTTGAATTGGCTACTGCACAATGTAAAATGATTAAGAGTTTATGTACCAAAGCTCCCACTTCCATTACTTTGAAGTTTAAAGGGGTTATTATATATCATTAAATATTTCAAGGTTAAACCCTTCAACATTTAGAGACTTATCATGCTTACATGCAAACCCTGCTAATTCAATAATAAATCATTCAAAGGTAAAGAGACTAATACTAGCAAGAAGATATTCACCATGGAATGATTATTTTAATTTCTTTTATAACTTAACAAATAGTCTAACTTGAATAAAGCTAAAGTTGGCTTAGTGAATAAAGGCCAAGTTTATAAAACAAAAGAGGTCATAGGATAGACCTCATCCATAACTCTTTTACTATGATGTGTCCTTTATCTCTTCACAAGCATAATATACTGAGTTAAGTACTGATTCTACCTTTCCTTAAGTTACAAATACTTGGTTGAATGAGTAAAAGTTCTCACCAAGAGAAATTATACATTATTAGATTTGTTTTATAACATATTTATAAGATTCTAGTACTACCATGATTATAGTACTACTATGATTATAATTGTTTGATGAAGAAAAGTTTGCATAGAATAGAGAAAAGGATTATGTAAAAGACCACACCAATGTATACAATGCTAAACTCGATTTTCATTCTATGAACACCATACTTTATTAAGTAGAGGGTCGTAAATCCCACCCGACCTTGATGATTATTATAATGAAGTATTAATAATAACAAATATTACGTTTTCCATGCAGCGTTTGGTCACAGTTTTACATTGAGACAAATGTTATAATTGATCCTTTGATTATCAATGATTGGAATAATATTTGATGACGAGCTGGTCGGGACTATACACTCGTACCCACTACATGCGAAACATTTATCAAAATAACGTGGCATCCTTACGGCCAAGCGAACCAAGAATAAAGGACTCCCCCTTTCGAACCCTTAGCTCATTGTTCAGCGTGGTATTCGGCCTCTTACCGCTCTGTACTATGCTCCTGTTTGCACTGTCGCTTACCTTGATGGCCAGTAGTCTCCCTTCTTGCTGTTTCTACTTAAGAATTCACCCTGAATGCTTTGACAGAGTAATGTCCCGAAAACTGTTGGATTACTTGGATTTGGATTTGTGATACTTTCTCCAGGTTTTCTCCTTCGTAGCTAGCTCCATTGTGAAATAATTCGGCTGAGAAAGGGACTTTCTCCCTCCTCAGTCTCGTACAGAGGGTAGTGATCTTACAGTGCAGAGTTGTTGGGCGTAGGGTTTCACCGTAAATTTGTTTTTTCTTTGCTGGGTGTTCAACGTCAAACCAGTGTAATTGCTTACTGTGCTAGCTGCTTCTATATTCAGTCCATGTTGGTTGTTTAAGGTGATAGAAGACTCTTTCTCCCTTGTCACAGATGAAGGGTCTCCTTTTCCTCGCGCTGGTGGTTGTTTTGCTACTCTTCGGTGGTCATATTTCAGTTACAAAAATGAGGTAAGAAACGTTGTTTAATACATTCGTTGTCTTTCCAACACTGCTTTGCCTAAACAGTTATTTTATTTTGTTACAAAGTTTTAATAACAGTGCTTCTCTTCATTAACAGGGTTGACCTGTCCTCCTCGGTGTGAATGGTGCGAAACCGCGGTGACTGGATGTTTACGGTAAGCCTGGTTTAACCATGGCATTTTCCTCCTTGTTGATCCCTTGGGGACATTTGTGGGTTGATGCGTCGTGGTCTGTAACCCTTGCAGTTTTTGGTTCAATTAGATTGATCCGTTCACTATTGTTAAAAGGTTAAACCCTTTTCTTAATATGGGACCTCCGGCTTAGGCCGAGACTGTAATTTTTGTTGGTTTTATTTTAATTACTGTGTAAATATATATATGTAAATTATGTACATGCTATAAAAGCCTTACTCTGTGGATTTTATTGAAGGCGGAGAGGCATAAAGGATTTAGACTATTTTCTTTTATTAACTTCGTTGTATAATTTGATTTTGGTAGGGTTTTACCCTAACTCGAAGATGTAAAGCTGTCCATACATTCTCTTTTGAATTATCTTTTTGTTTATAGTGCAATACTGAAATTTATTTGTTTTACTTTCATTATAATATATTATTATTGCTAGACAGAATGAGCATATCTAAGTTCTGTTACTTAGATTCCTGTAATCTAATACCTCTGAATTACACTCTGTAAATTATTTAAATTATTTACTATTAGGGTTTCTGTACATTGTTTTTATACTAGATTACTTTATTATAAAATAATTTATAATAGAATTTATAAATGTTGTTATGTAGTTTATACCCTTCGGAAATAGGGTCTATATGGTTTTAATGAAGTTTTTGTGTAACTACGAGTTAATATTTGAGTACAGAATTTTATACTATATTTCAGGTTTACAAAATGAGATAAGAATCATTACTTTAACTACATAATAATATTGTACCTCTAATTTGTATATTACCTGCATACTTAGTCCCTATAATATAATAAGAATGTATCTTACCTGTGAGTACTATTACTTCCATAGTTAATTATACTTAGTTTATTTTGTAAGTGTATAAAGAGATAGTATTCTGTTACCTAATTTCTGATGCCATCTGTGCTAAATACTTTATAAAAGTTCTCTTAGTATTTAGTTTATCTTATTATGTTATGATGTTAATATATATAAAATAAATCAATTAACAAACTATCTAGAATCTATCTCGTAAATAAACATTGTAATATTCATTTAAACTTATAAAACAAATAAAAATAGATTAACAGCTCTTGATATTGTTCGAGCTCAGTTAGATTAAAAAAAAAAAAGTTTTAGTACTAATCATTCATAAGGTTTAAAACCAGCTCGGTTGACAGTAGAATTTAATCAATATTTAACTATTCCTACTTTAAGTTTGGTTGTTAGACCTACATTAGTTAAATTATCCTAAACTGAAAGAATAAATTGTAAAATTAAACAGTATGTTTATCTAGTTCGGTCCTACTCCAGTGTAACTATTATGTTCTCTTCTTTGGTTTAAAAATAATAAGATTACTGAAAGTAAATACTGTTCAGGGAGTAGTTTAATCTACTAACACATACTACTGTCAGTAAAATGATATTTCTTTTGATAATAGATAATGTAAAAAAAACATTCTATTCTTCATGCTAACATCATAATCTACATTTTCATCATACTATCCTTATTTTAATTTCTCCTCCTATGCTAGAGTACGGTCGGGACCATTCCAGATGAGGAAAAACACAGGTAGGGTTTTATTCCTCATCGAATTGATTCTATTTGTAAACAAACTAAGAATAATCTTCATTACTAAACTATCTAAGTCTTTACATCATAAACTGCAACATATCATTCAATCATACACAGATATTAAAACAAAGAATAATAGATGGCAGAACCTGTTCTTGAGATTGGACAACAACAATAATGGGAGGTCGTTCCTCTCTACCAACTCCTGGAGAGCACTCAAACAACGAATCCTCAGGAGCCCCGATCTTGCTCTGGTCTCCCTGGCTGGAACTAGGTGCAACAATAATCAAGTACCAGTCTTCAAACTCAATACTAATCCTGAACTTATCAGTCAATTCCCTCAGCTAACAAGCTGTATCAGACCAAGTTACTGCAAATTACCTCTCAAAACACCTTCCTTAAAGTTTTCCCTTTTCCCCAATGAATTCCTTGAATAACATTCGTCTTGAATGATTCTTCTCCTGGAAAATATCTGAGCAGCCTCAGCTCTATTCATTGGGTACTTTTAAAAGATTACCTAGGTCTTTTTGGGTGTAGTTGTCATTTATTGAGCCACCTGCTCTGATCCCACTTTCTTGGGAGATCATGACCCCAAATGTAGGGAAGTTTCCACCTGCAACATAGGAAGTGTTTGAGGATGCTACCACTTGTCTTTTGCTTTCCACCTAGTTCCTTCCATGAGTTTGACAAGTAACACTCTTATTAACAGCTCTCCCAAGCTGTTGTCTCCACTTTTTATTTATTAATAATAAAATATTCATAATTACATTCCACTTCTTTTGAGTATGCTGAGTCATTAGTTCCTACTTAGCATTAAATTTAACATAATGTCTTAGGAAATAAAATTAAAACAATTTACATTATTTTACAAAATTGGGGTATGTGACATACACACGCCCTTAAAATGTAACATCGTCCTCGATGTTACTTATTCTTCATCCTCTGCAATCTCCTGGAATAGATTCGGGTATGCCTCCTGCATCTTATTTTCCAGTTCCCAGGTGGCCCCTTCAGGACTAAGGTGCTTCCATTGCACCTTCACCTGTCCAATGGTGCGGCTCCGCAGAGTAATTTCCCTCCTCCCGAGGATACAGTTCGGTTACACCAGAATTTCTCCTTCTGGTTCCACCTGTACAACATTCCAATCAACAACATGAGTAGCATCATGAACATACTTCTTTAAAACAGAGATGTGAAAAACATTATGTACTTTCAAATTAGGTGGTAAGGCTAGCTGGTATGCAACTTGACCAACTCTAGATAAAATTTCAAATGGACCACAGTAACGTGGTGCTAAATTTACACAACTCCCCAGTCTTAGAGAGATTTTCTTTGGCCTTACCTTTATAAATACATGCTCACCTACCTGGAACTCCTTAGGATTTCTTTTCAAATCTGCTTGGCTCTTTTTTGAATCCTGTGCCACCTTCAAATTTTCCTGCACTTGTTTCACAATTACCTCCATTTCCTTCAATAATTCTGGTCCTAACACTAATATATCTACTGGATTATTCCAAGAGATAGGAGTGTTGCATTTACGTCCATACAAAATTTCAAATGGACTAAACATAGTTGATGACTGATAGTTATTATTATATGAGAATTCTGCTAGATGCAAGTAGTCTTCCCACTTACCTGGCTGATCTTTAACATACATCCTTAATAAATCCTCCAGCACCAGATTCACTCTTTCTGTCTGTCCAACTGTTTGAGGATGGAAGGAGGTATTGAAATTCAATGTTGTATTTAATCCCTTAAACAAGGACTTCCAAAAATTTTCGGTGAATTTAGGATCCCTTTCTGAAATTATAACCTTCGGTACTCCATGTAACCCAAAAATCTTCTTTAAGAATATATCAGCTATGTTGGCAGCCTTGTAAGTAGTTTTAATAGGAATGAAATGTGCTGCCTTGCTTAACTTGTCAACCACCACCATAATAGAGTCATTTTGATTTTGATTTCTGGGTAGTCCAGTAATAAAATCTAACCTAACCACTTCCCATTTCTAGCTAGGAATAGGTAAAGGTTGTAGCAAACCAGCTGGATGTTGGTGTTCGGTTTTCACTTGTTGACAGTCCAAACATCTAGCAATGTATTCAGCTACCTCATATTTCATATTAGGCCAAAAGTATTCTTTTCTTAGCATGGTTACAATCTTTTGGTAACCTGGATGTCTTGAATATGGTGTTTTATGGACTTCGTCCAGAATTAACAACTTAACCTTAGGTACATTAGGCACATACAGTTTATCCTTAAATAATAAAAATCCATTTTTATTTAAACTATAACCTTTTATTAAGATTTCTGTAGGTTTTTCCTTAGCTGTAATTTGCAATTTCTGATAATTTTCATCTTGTTTTACCCCTTCTTTAAGTTGTTCATTTAAATCAGAAGCATAAGTGCTGATTGCTACTGTAAAGTTCAGCTTTGCATTTTGACTCAATGCATCAGCCACCTTATTTTCCTTACCCTTTATGTGCTGGATTTCAAAATCATATTCACTCAAGAAGGCTAACCACCTTGCTTGTCTTGCGTTTAAGTTAGGCTGATCTAAAATATATTTCAGTCCTTTATTATCAGTCATTAGAATAAATTTTCTACCTATTAAATGATGTCGCCACATTTTTAAGGCATGTATAACAACCGCAAGTTCTAAATCATAAGTTGCATAATTCTTTTCGTGAATTTTTAACTTCCTAGACTCATAGGCAATGACATGCCTGTCTTGAGTTAGAACACTGCCTAAGCCATCATTATAGGCATCAGTCCATACTACGAAATCCTTATTAGGATCTGCTATTCTTAGAATAGGTGCACTTGTTAATAAGGTTTTTAATTTCTTAAAACTTTCTTCACATTTTAAGTTCCAATCAAATTTCTTACCTTTCTTTTGCAAGGAAGTGATTGGCTTTGCTATTTTTGAGAAGCCTTCAATGAATCTCCGGTAATAACCGGTAATTCCAATGAACGACCTCACATCCGTTACATCTTTAGGAACCGGCCAATCTTCGATTGCCCGAATCTTTTTAGGATTGACTAAAATTCCTTCCTTAGTCACTACGTGACCTAAGTACTGAATTTCATTCTTAAAGAAGTCACACTTGCTAAACTTCGTGAAGAGTTGTTACTCTCGCAACTCTTGTAAAACTATCTTCAAGTGTTCTTTATGTTCTTCTTTCGTTTTAGAGTAAATTAAGATGTCATCGATAAACACGACAACAAATTTATCTAAGTATTTATGCATTATATTATTCAATAAGCACATAAAGACAGCGGGGGCATTGGTAAGCCCAAATGGCATTACGACAAACTCGTAGTGTCCATACCTTGTTCTAAAGGCTGTATTGAAGATATCTTCATCTTTGATTCTTACTTAACGATATCCTGACCTCAATTCTATCTTTGAAAACACTGTGGCTCCACGTAGTTGATCAAACAGATCATCTATGCGGGGCAATGGATATCTATTTTTAACGGTCATCTTGTTTAGCTGACGGTAGTCTATGCATAGTCGCATAGTTCCGTCTTTCTTTTTAACAAAGATGACCGGTGCTCCCCAAGGAGACACACTGGGTTGAATGTACTTCTTATCTATTAACTCTTTTAGTTGTGATTTTAGCTGATTAAGTTCTAAAATTTTCATTCGATACGGAGCTTTTGAGCTAGGTACCGCACCTAGTACCAGCTCAATAGTGAAATCCAATTCCCTCCTTGGAGGTAATACTGGAATTTCTTCTGGGAATACGTCAGTATATTCTTTTAAAATAGAAATATCTTCTATTTTTAACTTGTCTGTTTCATATTTACTTGCGTCATTTATAATAGTTACTACATAGGATTTACATCCTTTTCTAACAGCTCTTTTAAGTTGTAAAGCAGAAATATGTCTGATTATGGTTTTTTTAGGAATACCCTTAACCTTTACTGGTTGTTCATCACTATTTAAACACGTGAAAGGTTTATCATAACAATTTAAAACTATCTTATGCTACTCTAACCAATCCATGCCAATCAATAAATCATATGAGCCAAGTGGAAAAACATTAAGCTTAACTCTAGTTTTAAATTCATCCATAAGTAAAGCACATTCTTTCACAAAACAGGTTACTTTTCTTTTTGCCCCAATGGCTAATTGAACTAACCAGGAATTATCAAACTTATCGATAGACAACTTACATTTTTACACTATTTGAGGTGCAATGTAACTAAGACTAGCTCCTGGATCAAATAAAATGGTTACAAGGGTTTGATTAATCATACCTTCCACTTCCACCATGGAAGTCTGATAGTCAGCTTGGCAGTTCTCCAAAGCTACATTAATTCTGGGCATAGTCCTCGCTAGTTCTCCAACAGTCATTTCCTCCTGCACAGTATGAATATTGCTCACTGAATTTTTCCAATTTGGGAAGACCAAGGCATAGTGTGGTCCATTACATTCCCAGCACTTGGCAGGCTCCTTACGTTCAAAACTCTTAGTAAAATTCCCTTGGTTGTTTGCAGCTTCCTTGCCCTTAAAATTATTTGAATTATTGGAAGTACCATTCATATTTCCCTGGAAATTTCTATTGTTAGAATAATTTTTGTTCTTATTATTCTTGAAATTCTTCTGGGGTACAAATTCCTTCTTCTTAAACTCAGGCTGGTTGTTATTTTTCTTAGCCTTCTAGTTGGATAAGCCTTCTTTCTTCCTGTTCTATTCAAAACAAAAATTTTCCTTACTCATGGCTTCCTCCAGAGTCTTCGGGTTATCATACTCAATTATGTCCTTAATGTGATATGGTAGATAGCTGAGAAATATATGCACTTTAGGTTTCTCGTCTACTAGGTAAGATACATACCTAAGCAAGCTTAAGAATTTACTGTTCAAATCCTTCATAGTCATTGAACCTAACTTCAATTCGTAAAATTATTTAGCTCTTTCTTCGTAATATTGTTCGTACAAAAATTTCTTCTTGAAGCACCTTTTAAAGGTACTCCAATTAAGTTCTTTTTTCCTGATAACATTGACTCTCTTCAGATCTTGCCACCATATGTCCGCTTTTCCAGAGAGATTATATATCGCCATTCTTTCCTTTAGCTGATTATAATAATTGTATATATGAAAATATTTCCTCATCCCGGATAACCAGGACTCTGCATCTTCCCCTTTTTCGGTATCTCCATTAAAAGTTGGGGGCTTTATCTTTTTAAACTCCCCTGAAATTTCCTCATATGGTCTGTATTTCTTCTTTCTGTCATACAACTCAGCCTCACTACTGTCACTAGTAGTATGGTAACTTTGTCATTCACCGAACCCTTCAGATGATGAACTACTTTCAGTTTTTTCCAGCTTCATCTTTTTAGATCTTCTTTGATGACTAAAATCCTCAGATTCTAATCTTCTGCTCCTTCCTTCAGTTTGGAACTTTTCTATTAAAATTTGGTTCAACTCTTCCCGAGCCTTCAAAATCCTCTCATTCTCCTTCTTGACTGATTCCATTTCAGTCTTCAAATCTTTTACAGTCTGCAACAGATCTCAAGTGTTGGCAGTCACCTCTTCTAACATAGGTTATCTGGGTAGTTGTCTTGTTTCTATATCTGGAGACTCCTCCTGAGTATACTCTCCCAGCTTCTCCATACCTGCCTGTTAAACTTCAGAAACAAAAATTTTCTGATCTTTACATTAAACAAAATATATGTTAGTATATTATTTTACTTTACTATTCTAGGAAAGCTAGTTGGGTTGCATCAAGGCCTAGTGTTTGAACCTTGTGCTCCGATACCACATGTCAAAACCCCAAATTTTCTGAAAAATATAAAAATTTTAAAATACAGATAAATTTCATAAATGCAGTCGACTAATTCTTTGATTAGTTAAAAGTTAATGAATTCGTTATCTGAACTATTTATTTGGTTATGTTTATCCTTATAGAACAATTCTTTTCAGTTTATTGACTTGCTTTCTTTTTTGCGACCGTAAGGTGCAACTGTCATGAAAAATTCTGGGCTTACTTTGCTTTCGAGCTAACGCAGAAAGTTTCCTATGATTACAGATTGACAGGTAAGAATTTCGTCGTACAATAATAATTCAGTATAGAATATAATTGGTAATCAATTTCCAAAGCTTATCGAGGTAAAATTATGAAACTGTCTTCCTTTTTATAATGTTAAGGAATGAGATTCAGTTCTGTTAGTAATGGCTACAACTGCCTTGTTTTCTAGTAGATGCAAATTTATAGTTCTTGATGTTTACTGAACTATTAGATGTCTATCATAGTCGTAAAATATAAAATGCTTTAAATATTCCTTTACAAGCATAGTAAGTATGGTAGAGTTATAAAGTCAATGGTCTAGTTTTAATTGTACAAACTTACTAATTTATGCCATGCTTGAATTGGCTACTGCACAGTGTAAAATGATTAAGAGTTTATGTACCAAAGCTCCCACTTCCATTACTTCGAATTTTAAAGGGGTTATTATATATCATTAAAGATTTCAAGGTTAAACCCTTAAGCATTTAGAGACTTATCATGCTTACATGCAAACCCTGCTAATTCAATAATAAATCATTCAAAGGTAAAGAGACTAATACTAGCAAGGAGATATTCACCATGGAATGATTATTTTAATTTCTTTTATAACTTAACAAATAGTCTAACTTGAATAAAGCTAAAGTTGGCTTAGTGAATAAAGGCCAAGTTTATAAAACAAAAGAGGTCATAGGATAGACCTCCCCCATAACTCTTTTACTATGATGTGTCCTTTATCTCTTCACAAGCATAATATACTGAGTTAAGTACTGATTCTACCTTTGCTTAAGTTACAAATACTTGGTTGAATGAGTAATAGTTCCCACCAAGAGAAATTATACATTATTAAATTCGTTTTATAACATATTTATAAGATTCTAGTACTACCATGATTATAGTACTACTATGATTATAATTGTTTGATGAAGAAAAGTTTGCATAGAATAGAGAAAAGGATTATGTAAAAGACCACACCAATGTATACAATGCTAAACTCGATTTTCATTCTATTAACACCATACTTTATTAAGTAGAGGGTCGTAAATCCCACCCGACCTTGATGATTGTTATAATGAGGTATTAATAATAACAAATCTTACATTTTCCATGCAACGTTTGGTGACGGTTTTACATGGAGACAAGGGTTATAATTGATCCTTTGATTATCAATGATTGGAATAATATTTGATGAGGATCTCACTGGGACTATACACTCATACCCACTGCATGCGAAATATTTATCAGACTAACGTGGCATCCTTACGGCCAAGCGAACCGAGAATAAAGGACTCCCCCTTTCGAACCCTAAGCTCATTGTTGAGCGTGGTATTCGGCCTCTTGCCGCTCTACACTGTGCTTCTGTCTACACTGTTGCTTACCTTGATGGCTGGTAGTCTCCCTTCTTGCTGTTTCTACTTAAGAATTCACCCCGAATTCTTTGACAGAGTAATGTCCCGAAAACTGTTGGATTACTTGGATTTGGGTTTGTGATACTTTCTCCAGGTTTTCTCCTTCGTAGCTAGCTCCATTGCAAAATACTTTGGCTAAGAAAGGGACTTTCTCCCTCCTCAGTCTGGTATAGAGGGTAGTGATCTTACAGTGCAGATTTGTTGGGCGTAGGGTTTCACCGTAAATTAGTTTTCTCTTTGCTAGGTGCTCAATGTCAAACCGGTGTAATTTCTTACTATGCTAGCTGCTTCTATATTCAGTCGTTGTTGGTTGTTTAAGGTGACAGTAGACTCTTTCTCCCTTGCCGCAGATGAAGGGTCTCCTTTTCCTCGCACTGGTGGTTGTTTTGTTACTCTTCAGTGGTCATATTTCAGTTACAAAAATGAGGTAAGAAACGCTGTTTAATACATTCGTTGTTTTTCCAACACTGCTTTGCTTAAACAGTTATTTTATTTTGTTACAAAGTTTTAATAATAGTGCTTCTATTCATTAACAGGGTCGACCTGGCCTCCTCGACGTGAATGGTGTGAGACTGTAGCGACTTTCTGTTTACGGTAAGCCTGGTTTAACCATGGCATTTTCCTCCTTGTTGGTCCCTTGGGGACATTTGTGGGTTGATGCGTCATGGTCTGTAACCCTTGCGGTTTTTGGTTCAATTAGATTGACCTGTTCGCTATTGTTAAAAGGTTAAACCCTTTGCTTAATATGGGACCTCCGGCTTAGGCTGAGATTGTAATTTTTTTTGGTTTTATCTTAATTACTGTGTAAATATATATATGTAAATGATGTACAGGCTATAAAATCCTTACTCTGTGGATTTTATTGAAGGCCGAGAGGCATAAAGGAGTTAGACTCTTTTCTTTTATTAACTTCATTGTATAATTTGATTTTGGTAGGGTCTTACCCTAACTCGAAGATGTAAAGCTGTCTATACAATCTCTTTTGAATTATCATTTTGTTTATAGTACAATACTGAAATTTATTTGTTTTACTTGCATTATAATATATTATTATTGCTCGACAGAATGAGCATATCTAAGTTTTGTTACTTAGATTCCTGTAATCTAATACCTCTGAATTACACTCTGTAAATTATTTAAACTATTTACTATTAGGGTTTCTGTACATTGTTTTTATACTAGATTACTTTATTATAAAAGAATTTATAATAGAATTTATAAATGTTGTTATGTAGTTTATACCCTTTGGAAATAGGGTCTTTATGTTTTTAATGAAGTTTTTGTGTAACTGCCAGTTAATCTTTGAGTACAGAATTTTATACTTTATTTCAGGTTTACAAAATGAGATAAGAATCATTACTTTAACTACATAATAATATTGTACCTCTAATTTGTATATTACCTGCATACTTAGTCCCTGTAAAGTATATAATAAAAGGTATTTATTTATTTATTATAATAAGAACGTATCTTACCTGTGAGTACTATTACTTCCATAGTTATTTATACTTAGTTTATTTTATAAGTGTATAAAGAGATAGTATTCTCTTACCTAATTTCTTATGCCATTTGTGCTAAATACTTTATAAAAGTTCTCTTAGTATTTAGTTTATCTTATTATGTTATGATGTTAATATATATAAAATAAATCAATTAACAAACTATCTAGAATCTATCTCATAAATAAACATTGTAATATTTGTTTAAACTTTATAAAACAAATAAAAATAGATTAACAGCTCTTGATATTGTTCGAGCTCAGTTAGATAAAAATAAATAAATAAATAAATTAGTTTTAGTACTAATCATTCATAAGGTTTAAAACCAGCTCGGTTGACAGTAGAATTTAATCAATATTTAACTATTCCTACTTTCAGTTTGGTTGTTAGACCTACATTAGTTGAATTATCGTAAACTGAAAGAATAAACTGTAAAATTAAACAATATGTTTATCTAGTCCGGTCCTACTCCAGCGTAACTATTATGTTCTCTTCTTTGGTTTAAAAATAATAAGAATACTGAAAGTAAATATTGTTCAAGGAGTAGTTTAATCTACTAACACATACTACTATCAGTAAAATGATATTTCTTCTGATAATAGATAAACGAAAAAACATTCTATTCTTCATGCTAACATCTTAATCTACATTTTCATCATACTATCCTTATTTTAATTTCTCCTCCTGTGCTGGAGTACGGTCTGGACCATTCCAGATCAGGAAAAACACAGGTAGGGTTTTATTTCTCATCGAACCGATTCTATTTCTAAACAAACTAAGAATAATCTTCATTACTAAACTATCTAAGTCTTTACATCATAAACTGCAACATATCATTCAATCATACACAGATATTAAAACAAAGAATAATAGATGGCAGAACCTGTTCTTGAGCTTGGACAACAATAGCAATGGGAAGCTGTTCCTCCCTACCAACTCCTGGAGAGCACTCAAACAACGAATCCTCAGGACCCCCGAGCTTGCTCTCGTCTCCCTAGCTGGAACTAGGTGCAGCAATAATCAAGTACCAGTCTTCAGACTCAATACTTACCCTAAAATTATCAGTCAATTCCCTCACCTAACAAACTGTATCAGACCAAGTTACTACATATTACCTCTCAAAACACCTTCCTTATAGTTTTCCCTTTTCCCCAATGAATTCCTTGAATAGCATTCCTCCTGAATGATTCTTCTCCTGGAAATATCTGAGTAGCCTCAGCTCTATTCATTGGGTACTTTTAAAAGATTGCCTAGGTCTTTTTGGGTTTAGTTGTCATTTATTGAGCCACCTACTCTGATCCCACTTTCTTGGGGGATCATGACCCCAAATGTAGGGAAGTTTCCACCTGCAACATAGGAAGTGTTTGAGGATGCTGCCACTTGTCTTTTGCTTTCCACCTAGTTCCTTCCACCAGTTTGACCAGTAACACTCTTATTAACAACTCTCCCAAGCTGTTAACTCCACTTTTTATTTATTAATAATAAAATATTCAGAATTACATTCCACTTTTTTTTACTCTACTGAGTCATCAGTTCCTACTTAACATTAAATTTAACATAATGTGTTAGAAAATCAAATTAAAACAATTTACATTATTTTACAAAATTGGGCTATGTGACACTCTCCCTAGAGAAGTTGACCTAGTCAAGTACACTGGGGCCGACATAGTTGAGTTAAATGTCAAGTGAACGAAAGAATATAAATAGAGGGAGGCACTCCTCATTTGAGACACAGATACTCACTTATGTATAATGCATGGAGAGAGAGAGAGAGAGAGAGAGAGAGATCTGTTGATGTATTTGTAACTTCGGAATGTATTCACTTGTATATCTTATATTATACCCTAATGTTGCTATCAGGATAATCATTTGTATTTCATTGTAACATGATGTTCCTATTAGGAGAGTCATTTATATAATAAAGTCATGTAAATCCATTGAGGTTAACCATCCGTTGTAAGTTAGGGTAGTAGACCCCACAATTGAGTTGAGGTTAACCCTCCTTGTTGATCAGGGGGGCAAAGTCCCCACAGTTGAGGGGAACTAGGGTTATTAGAATCTTCTCGAGATGTTGGCCCCGATAAGTAATTTTCAATTCATAAACTAGTAGAAATAGAGAGTGAGACTCTCTATTTGTCACACACACTCACCCAACTATAGGGCATAGGTAAGAGAGGAGGAGCTCACATAAGTGAGAGAGAGAACAGTTGTTGGAGATCATCTTTATGTCTTTGGATTTTACTATTGAAATTGGTTCTCATTCTATCTCTGAGTAAGTTGCAGGGTTTTCTCCTTTATGGTTTTCCCGAAGAAAATCTTTTTGTCTATTGTCTCTTATGATTGAGTTTTGTGCATGTTATTCTCTCAAATAAGATCCTAAGATCATATTGCTTAAATGATAAAAATATAACAATGTCTGCTGGAGGGAGGCACACCTGTTTTTGGGTCTTGTCTTTTATCTTTTATACATCTTATACAAAGGAAGTTTTTTCTAGGTTTTCTTCCCCATGAGGGTTTCCCAGGATAAATGTTTGTGTTCTTTTTGTGTGGTTGTGCTTATCTATCTTTTAGTGATCCTTTGGATTATGGTTATGTTTTCATGATGCTAAATGTTATAAGATCTGATATAACCGTAAAAAATTAACATGGTATCAGAGCCACCCTGAAAGAATTCATTGTGTAGCCAAAATAGTGTTATAGCTACAACTATTGAAGATTAGGGTTTCATGCTTGAAAACCGTAAAATACTAAAACTAGTAGTTTTGGTAGATTCTCTATATCCCAAGATTGGAGAAGGCTCAAGAGCCAAAACTTTCATAGGATGAAGAAAAATTCCTGATGTACACTATGTTAAAATTTTAGCCTCATATATGCTATATTTTTGGAGAGATGTTTCCTCCACGTTAGGGTTTTAGCCTCTCCCACGATTTAGCCTTAAACAAGTGACCTAGGGAAAATTTCTATATCTCGGGATACGAAGGTCCAAATGAAATTTTCCAAGATGTTCCAAAAATGGAATAGACTATAATATTTGTGGTAAGCATTTCAGACCTCTAATATGAAACAGTGACATGTGTCAGTCTGTAAAAGTTCTCTTCTGAACAGTCCTGAAATAAGTCACGTTAGGAAACCACGCATAAGTCCCAATTGGTGAAACCAATTTTAATTAAAACTATGGTGTTGGAAAGAGGAAGGATGAGGATACCACAGTACAAAATTTTATACACAGAGGAGTACAATTTCAGAGATACCACAGAAACAATATCATGAATATTTTTGCAGAAGAAACTGAAGAAAACTAGGGCATCAAAGATTTTGCAATTCCAATCACAGTTTTTGGAAAATGAATATGATGCTTAGCTCACCTTCAGGAGGTACATATTTCTATCCAATCATATCTAAAAGATTCCAAGTTTTGAAAATTAGGGTTTATCTAACAAACCCTAGATCAGCCATATCCAGAACCACGACAAGCACCTCAAACCGGATTTCACTAGTTCTTGAACAAAATGAATTGGACACCTACATAAGTGGAGAGGTTCCATTTCCATAGGGAGATGAGGCTAAAGACAAACACAAGAAGAAACTTGACTCATAATAAGATAAGAGAAGATGGGAGTAATTGAAGATCAAGCCCTCATGATTCAAAAAGGATCCCTCAAGCGATGAGGAATATGAAGAACTCAATTCTTGAAGAACCTCTTATCCATATTAGCATTTGGATAATAAATGATGATGTCATGAATGAATAAAATGATGAAGCAGAAGGATCAAGAAGGATTCTACCCATGAAATGAATAAAATATAAGTATACAATTTTCATTTCATGATATTGTGTTGTTATGCATTTGATTATATTCAGTTGACGTGTTATGCATGATAGAATGTTTGCATTAATGACAGTATACTACTAATATGCATGTGATGGGTAAGTAGCTCATGGTGCTATAAAATTCTCCATTTCTACTTATCTAGAATGAAAACTCTTTGCTGACATATTGGATTAGTGCACAATCTCAATGATGTCATGGTAGAGATAGAAGGAATCTAGAAAGTTTCCGTGAGAAATGGATGAATGTTGTATTGGCTAAACATTTGCATGATGCATAAGAATTTGTCGTTATGCATATTATCTATGAAATGGTTCTAACCATGCAACTAGTTGATTTGACTTGTAGGAAAGGTCCTGTACAACCACCTACAATGTAATATCCCAAATTTTGGACCTAACACTTATAGGCATGTGGATGCTATCGATTATGATGATTATCTTGATGTTTTATTTTTATAATGGGTTGAATACCCCACTACATATGAACATGATTATTTGTTTTATATATATTGGGCATAAGCCAATTATTAATGCTATATATATGCTTTTTTTTCTTGGGTGTGGACCCTGAAGCACATGCTTGATTAGATGTTTTGTGTTGAGTGGGAAGCTCTGGAGCACATGAGTGATTGATGATTTGTGTTGAGAGAGGAGCTCTAGAGCGCATGAGTGATTGATGATTTGTGTTGAGTGAGAAGCTCTAGAGCACATGAGTACTTACCTTTTTATTGAGAAATAAGCTCTGGAACACATGAAAAGATAATTGGAAGTGTTGGGAATAAGCCCTAGATCCTTCCATGTTGATGTTGAGCATAAGCTCTAGAGCATCGAATCCTTGGCCATTGTATCCCTAGGTGTATCATACAAGTACATCCTAGCATTAGTGTTGATCGAGGAGCTCTGGAATTGCATGAAAGTGTAACTCCCTATCAAAGCGTTGAGTATGGGCTCTGGTGAGCGCTAGGGGTTACTGAAAATAATTTAATAACTTCCGAGTGAAAATGACTTGAGAAAAATATTGATCTCATCATACTTATTTATAAGTGATTAAATGAAATTTTTAATTTCTGTACTCTCATCAAGTACTGAAGAGCTACCACATTATACGAGGGAAATCCAACATGCAAGGATGTTTAGAATTTCCTAGCCTAGTAGACCTAAACCATCTACCTACTTGACCTTAATGAAGAAGTGTCATTAAGTCTAGGGATCATGGTATATGATGGCCAAAGACATTGTTAACAAAATGTTATATTATTATGTACTTTATACATGGTATGTATAAATAATTAAATATATTAATAATATAAATAAATTAAATAAGAAGAACCTCCATCAATTATTATTTATTATTAAAAGATAATAAATAGTCCAATGCCTAAAAATTCTAACTAGGAACTAGAAGAAAGTTCCTATGTTAAAATATTAATAATTACCCAAAGTAATTGAAAAGGGTTAAATCAAGAAACCAAGGTTTCTTGATTTAACTGTTCCTTAGGCTGAAAAGTCTGTCTATAAAGAATCAATCCAAGGAAAGGCTTGGGGGTTCTAATCTATCGTTAGAGGAGTATTTTTTCTGCCTATTTGCTCTCAAGTAATTCTTGAAGAATGTTTTCCTTGAAGGAAAAAATGGAGAACTGATCCAGATCTGACACACTAGATAGGAAACGCTACCTTAGGAGCTCTAAGTTACTTGCATGTTGGAGTCCAGCTCGGGGGGATCTGGATTAAAACCAGGAACGGTTCTAGGTCATAGTTGGGTGGAACGTGGTAGTTCCCAAGTGATTTGGTCATCAAAATAGAGGTCATATCTGTCTTAAATTGTTAATGCTGGTTACTTAAAAGTGTGCAGGTTCAACCATTAAAGGAGCTTCAGAAAATTACAGGTATGAGTTCTTATTATGTCAAGTTCATTTCTAGCATAAATGTTGGCTGCTGATGAAAAGGTTCATATTATATTTCTAACCCTAGAAATGAGTGTTCTCTCTATATCTTCTAGGGTTTACATTTCTTAAATTGTAACCCTAGGATGCAAATGATACTTCATGTTGTATTCACCTGGGTTTGTTTATTTATCTTCATTACTTAAACTAGGTTTTGTTTTAGATTACTATATAGAGGTATTGTTAAACTTGCTTACTCTACTGACAT
>LPNX010011725.1:260693-305846 GCA_001517045.1 Pseudotsuga menziesii | reverse complement strand
AGATATAGATATATATATATATATATATATATATAAGGACATCATATGTAAACAAATCTCAAAGCTATCTCTACATTTGAATCCAAGATAATAAACTATTAGGACCTTTCAAGGTCTGTCTCATTGAATACAAACTAAATAGTAAACCCTTCCATTAATCAACAACATTATAATTAAATGAACAAGAATGTCGTGACCATCCTTTTGGTCCAAATATTCACATCTTCATTCACATCTAAATCTACATTCCTAGTAATTGAATAAATAACATTATAATTACATGTACCAATAATTCAAAAGTCCCATCTCATAAAGCTCATAAACATTAATTATTAAATAGAGGTCACGACTTTGACCTTGTGGGTTTACAAACCCAAGGCACAGGCCTATAAAGAACCATTTCATTTATTCATAAACTTAAAAAAAAATTACATAACATACAATCTCATTCCATATAACGAATTAAACAATACATCATACATAGGAATCGTATCATGTATTAAACCATATCGAAATCATATTACAAACCCAAGTATTACAATGGGAACACGAATCGAATCCTATGGGAATACAAGCCCAACCTTCTTTTATAAATGAAAATACAACGTATTACAATTATCCACGGATAGGATTCAAACCTTGTGGCTATTATTTACCAAGGCCACGCTATACATTAGAGTATGCAGGCTACATCAAATAAAATCAACACTATAATAAACGAACCAATGCACTATAGTAAGCTCATAATATCCTTCTCTCTGACCAATGTTGTAAGCAAGGCCTTGGCCTTCACCATCTAAATTACATAGAGTCCCTTTGTTAAAGTCTAACCACAACGACGAAGGCTATCATGGGCTTGCACTCCTGGCAGCTTTATATAAAATCCATAATGACTTCCAACTAACGAAATCATTAAACAGTAAAAACCACCTAAGTCTGCGTAGAATTCACCTATGCCATGGATTTCCAAATAAATATTACATAGCATGGTTTTTAATAACAAACTAACTTTGTTAACAAGTTCACCCCACACTCTAAATCAACGGAATGTAAACAGTAATAAAACACATTGAAGCTATCATAGCCACTAAGGGAAAGTATCAATCCATATACGACATGGACTTTAACCCACACTATCAACCATTATAACTAAATATAAATACCCAACACACATACCACAACGAAGGTGTATGCCTGTTAATAAACCATTAATGCATCAATAAATTCCATCCACAACACACACTAAGTATAATAACAATTGCCACATCATTAAAATGCAGAGCATCTACATTATGCACGGTAATGCCATCATCACAGTTAAGTCCACACAGTCCTACCAATGGGCTATGGAACCATTGCAAGCAATGGTGCAGCCCATGGCTCAAAAGCCTCAATCCTTTTATAATTTACAAAACCCAAAATTAAATACATAGAGCCTGTGAGAAACGCGATTTTTTTCCACGACCAAAACCACTACACCATGAATTTAAAAACCCAAGTCTGTGCATTGCAAGCCCAAACGAGAATTCAAACCCCACAAAGAATCCCAACATCAAACAATGAAACACAACGTAGATAGGCTGAGAGACAACAAGCGTAAGCTTGTTGGCAAGGCTTACCTTGCATTTAGTTCATAATCAAAAACACGACAGAGCTGGAGCCAAGCTGCTCTCCACCATACCTCAACACCTGCAACCAACCAATGAAACTATGAATTAGAAGTATGGCAACGATAGAAGTTTCAAAACAACATGAAATAGCAGGAAAGAAAACCCCAAAGGAAGCTTACCTTCCTGGCTTGGAGGTTGCCTCCATTATCTTATGTCCAAAGACAAGACAAACCCCAATTGACAAGTGAAATGACCAAACCATCCAGAGCCAATCCTAAGTGAGGGATACCATGAAAACCAAGGTGCATTAATGGCTCAACTGGTACCCACCTTCAAAGCCAAAAACGCAACTTTCCATAGTTTACAATCGTTGCCAAAAAATAGTCCCCATGACCATGCCATTCGTCAAACCCCAACATATATGGTTCAAACCATATGATATGTCACCACCCCAAATATTATCACAAGGTATTATATTACAAGGTTTATTATATAGCAAGGTTATGATTGGCATATAACTCATGTATAGTATGCACTAGTCCAATGTTTAAGCCACAAGGCATACAACATATAAGATCACATATAAACCAAAGGCTTAAAGCCCTAACTTAATACAATGTGAATTGTCCTAAGCTTAATGCTTAGTGAACATGGCATATGGAATATAACATGTTAAACATTTAACCCTCTTAAAAATCAAAGGTCTGGTTTTAAGCCAAGATCATAACCTGCACATAGGAGAAAATAGGGATGTTAATAATTTTAAATAAAATAAATATAGAATGATATTATATTAAGTATAAAAATATGAAACTAAAACCATAAGGAAGTATAAGTAATGTACAGGAAATTTGGTTGTGATAACTAAATTGATGAGAATAGCACTTACCAAGTTATAACTCTAAGTTGGTAAGGACCGCAACAACCAGCAGTAGGTCCTTTAGGATCAATACATTCAGTATTTTTTAAACAAAACCCCATCGCAAAGTATGAACTGCATGTGAAATAAAATAGGTTCCTTAGTTTAGAGAACTAAGTAAGCCCGTGAATATGTAAACACATTTACCTCTCAAACCGTCATGGGAGAACGAATCCCGCCACTTCGCCCACATTGTTTCAACAAACAAAGTTAAGTTAGGACTTTATAAATAAAAAGTACGACTATGCAAAAAGGACGAAACATTTACAATCTAGTAATGACACATACATGACAGATTTATAAACATAAGACCAAGCAATAAACAATAGTATGACATCGTAAGTAAAATACATGAATAATAATGATTGAAAGTAAATAACAGAATGTAAGAACAACTTACGAGTAAACAGTGGTACATGAAGTGTATGATATAGTTATGTAAGTGAATAATGTTCCGTCTAGGTAGTTTTTACTAGCCTATAAAAAAAATTTATTTTCAATTTTTGGGGGCATTGCATACAAGAAAAGGAGGATGAGACTTGTTCCGAAGAACAAGTCATGACAATTCAAGATTCACTCCAATAAAAATGAACCTGAATCTCCCAAGGTCAGAGACACCTTGATGGAAGAAAAATCTTTAGAGAGTGGTAGATCCACCTCAAAAGATGAAGACCACCTTGGGTATGAGAGATAACTCAAGATGAAGAAAAGTATGACGAGACTTCCAAACCAATGTAAGAGGCCTTGGACACACTGTGTAACATAGGTGGGTGACATCATTGATGCAAACCCTTCCAGCTATGGAAGAAGCTATGATCAAAGAGTACCAGTTGATCATGAGGAATGATGTCTACGATATGGTTCCGAGACCTAAAGGGAAGTCCATAGTGTCTTCCATATGGATCTACAAGAACAAGTGTACAAAGAAAGGGTTGTGGTTTGTCTCAGAAAGAATATACTATGGCATCACATATTCTATTGACCAGACACACTTCTTCAGTAGAAGTATATATCACGCAAAGAACCACCTATACATAATATGCTTTGTATGAACTCAAAAGAAACCCATAGAAAAGCACATCCAGAAGCTTGACTAGATCACCTAAAGTGATGAATATCTTAACCTTTTCTACAAGGTTGAAGATGGAAACCTATAGAAGACAACAAGCTCATAGATGGGTGCAAGAGGAACTTTTCGACAAAGTTCAAGATAAAGGGATCTTGGTATCTAGTAACCTGAGATGGATAGATAGTAGCATAGGATGCTACCTGTCACTACAGTAAAGAATGCAGAGGGAAGATGATGCTCCACTTCAGGGGGAGTGACTATAGAAGATCTCTGAGTTCGACATGGTATGACATGATGGAAAACTTCCTAATGGAACAAGATTTTACCAAGAGTAAATTGGGTTCCAACCTTCAAGGTTGAATGCGAAATACTAGGATATGTTGATGACCTGACATAATGAACTCATGGAAGATGCAATGATGGAAGAATACCACAATGATGTTTGGGATATAGTACTCAAACTAGAAATCAAGAGTGTGTTATTTTCCAAATGAATTTGCAAGATAAAATATGTTGTTGATGGAAGTAAGGAAATATTTGTGGCTAAAGGACTCTCTTAGAGAGAGGGAATTGATTATGAAGAGACACTTTCTCCAGGAAGCAAGGTACACTTCCATCAGAACTATCATGGCACCTGCTTCCATGATGAAGTGGAATCTACACCAGATAGATGTAAAGACAACCTTTCTGAATGGTATGATTGAGGAAGAGATTTACATTGAACAACCACAAGGATTTGAATTTGAATACAAATAGACTCATGTATGCAAGTTGAAGAAGGCCATGTATAGCTTGAAGCAAGCTCCTAGAGCTTGGTATGGAACGATAAATTGTTTCTTGATGAGCTTGGAATTTATCAAGAGTAAAGTTGATCCTAACCTTTAGTTCAAGGTTATAGAAGATGAACCTATCATACTATTACTATATATGGATGACCTATTTACGAATTATAATGAGAAACAAATCACATATTTCAAGAAGAAGCTATCTGAAGAATTCAAGATGAAAAGATATTGGATTGGTGCTTTATTTCCTCAAGATGGAAGTGCAAAAGAGTTCAGAAGGAATATTTCTGAACCAGGGAAAGTATGCTATGGAAATCTTAAATAATATTTGATATGTTGGATTGTAAAGACATGGCTACACCCATGGATATCAACATGAAGCTGTTGTATGATGAGACATCAGAGTTAGTGTATATGGCTCAGTACATACATATTTTTTGAGTCATTGATGTATCTGACAAACACAAGGTCAGATATATGTTTTTCTATGAACACCTTGAGTCAGTATCTAGGTAACCCTAGATGTGTTCACCTGATAGTTGCAAAGGATGTGATGAGGTACCTAAAAGGTACGATAGACTTGGGATATTACTATGGTAGAGATCATGAATATAGATTATATGGATATACGGATGTAGATTGGGCTAGAAGTGTCTCATACAGAAGAAGCACATTAGGTGGAAGTTATAGTCTAGGGTCTACTATGATTTCATGGTTTAGCAGGAAACAGTCTAGTGTTTCTCTTAGCATGGCTGAAGCAGAATATATAGCAGCTTGATCTGCTAGTTGTGAAGCCATATGGATTCGGAAGCTGATGTCAAGTTTATTCAACCTAGATTTGGATACCACTATGATTCTATGTGATAACTGGAGTTGTGTAAAGACAACAAAGAACCCAGTGTTCCATGATAGGTTGAAGCACATAGAAATCTAGTATTTATACATTCAAGATATGATGTAGAAGGGAGCCATAAAGCTCCAGTATGTGAGAAACGATGAACAAGTTGCTAATGTGTTGATGAATCCTCTGTCCCGAGTAAAGTTCGAATACTTTAGAGACAAGCTTGGTGTTGTTCAGAAATACCTTCCCCGAAAGTGGAAGCAGTGATGTTGCAATGGGAGTGTATCATTCCTGGAAATTTGTCCTAAAGTGATCCATAGAATTATGTCTCTGAGAAAGAATAAGGATTGTATCATCCATGGAAATTTGTCCTAAATTGATCCGTAGAATTATGTCTCCAAGAAATAAGGAGGATTGTATCATCCCTGAACATTTGTTCTAAATTAATTTGATGACTTCGGCCCTTGAGAATGTCGTAGGATTGTACCATCTTTAAACTTTTGTTTAGAACAGATTTGGTGACTTCGGTACTCGAGAACATGGTAGGATTGTATCATCCTTGAAATTTTTTTTAGAACGGATCCAATGACTTCGGTACTCGAGAACGTGGTAGGATTGTATCATCCTTGAACTTTTGTTTAGAATGGATCTGGTGACTTTGAGACTTGAGAATGTGGTAGGATTGTATCATCCTTGAAATTTTGTTCAGAATGGATGCGATGACTTCGGTACTTGAGAACGTGGTAGGATTATATCATCCTTGAACTTTTGTTCAGAACAGATCCGGTGACTTCAGTACTCGAGAACATGGTAGGATTGTATCATCCTTGAACTTTTGTTCAGAATGGATCTGGTGACTTTGGTACTCGAGAACGTGGTAGGATTGTATCATCCTTGAAATCTTGTTCAGAATGGATTCAGTGACTTCGGTACTCAAGAACGTGGTAGGATTGTATCATCCTCGAAATTTTGTTAAGATCAAATCTGGTGACTTCGGTATTCAAGAATGTGGTAGGATTGTATCATCCTTGAAATTTTGTTTAGAACGGATCCAATGACTTCTGTACACAAGAATATGGTAGGACTGCATCATCCTTGGATGTAGTCCTAAAGTGACAGGGAGTGATTATCTTGTAATTATATCAGGTGACTTTAGTTGTCAAGAATGTGATAGGATTGTATCATCCCTGGACTTAAGTCTAAAAGTGATCCAAATAATTTCATCTTCATATTGTGGATTGCATGTTGTTGTTGTTGTTGATGATGTTACTGATCGAAAGATCAAAGTATGATGATGATGATGATGTTACTGATCAAAATATCAGAGTATGTTGATGATGATGATGTTACTGATTGAAATATCAGAGTATGATGATGATGATGATGTTACTAATCGAAATATCAGAGTATGATGATGATGATGATCTTTCTTATCGAAAGATCAAAGTATTGCTGATGATGTTGCTCAAAGTATTGTTGATTATTATGATGATCGAAAGATCAAAGTATTGCTCATAATTTTGCTCAAAGTATTTTTGATGATGATGATGATCGAAATATCAAAGTATTGTTGATGATGTTGCTGATTGAAAAGACTAAAATGCTGATGTAAGGATAGATCAGACCTTGAGAATGAATGGGGTTTACGCTAGTCATTAGGTGTTTAGGGTTTTTTAATTTTTTTATTAAACAATATTTTTTGTGGGGATCAGTGGGTCATAGAAGCACTGGAAGTTGCAGGATTCGTTTGAAAATTTTAGGACTTGTTTGATTTTTCACAAGATCCATTTGAAAATTTTAGGATTCTTTTTAATTTTCATAGTATCCATTTCATGGGACCAGAATACGATTCCTTCTGTAGGGGATCCATTTCAATGGTGGATTTGCCTCATATACATATAGGATCCATGGATCCACATATCCCACACACTGTGGTGGTGGATCTGGTACCACAGGAACATACTTAGAAATCTTCAGGATGGTGCAAGAAGGGAAAATTTTCTGGAAACAATGAAGGACATGGGTTTGATTTATCATACAGTCAAAGTGAGCACACTCTGAGCACTGGAAATGGTAACTTGTTCAAGAAAGAGAGGAAGGACAGAGTAAACTCTTGGATGATGTAGGCACATCTTTGTTTGGTTAATACAAATGTTATGCTGAAAATGGTCATTGGATGATAGTTTTGTTGTAGATTGGATGCTTTGTGTGACTATGATTGCAATGCTAATTTTTTTTTATCATGGTTGCCACCAATGTAACTGCATTTGATGAATTTCTTCCAAAACAATTGAAATTTGTTGAATGTGAAGGAAATTTGATTGCGCAAATTGATTTCAAAATGTTGGCAAATTTCAAATATTAATTGTAATTTTAGAAATGTTTTATCTTTTTCTTTGTAATTTTATGTGACTTTTTTACACTCACCAATTTTTCCTGAATTTTATTTTTTGCCAATTTTGAACTTGTTGACTAGGTTGCCACTAATTCTGATGAAAAAATAGAGAACTTCGACTCAAACATAGTCACGTGCATTTGAATCCTAAAGAGCAGCATAGTTTTATCAAGCCTTATCTGTATGGACATTTTAGTTCCTCCACTAATGTTACAAATGATGGTATTATCTCAGAGTGCTTTGTACAATGTAGATTCTATTATTACAATATTGTAATGCAATAGACAATTTTACATTAATTTAGCTTCTTATTGTGAACAATAGTTTGTTATTGTGAACACAATCATTCACACCTAGTATGTCAATGATTTAGTATGAATTTAATTAAAGACAATTTTCTTCCCACAAGAATAGTGCAAAATGAACCATTTAAATGTTTTCAATTTCATCCAAAAGTAGATAATGGCAGGGGGGTTTAGAACCGCCCTTAAAAGTCACTTTTGTTGGTGGGAGGTTTAGAACCGCCCCCAAAAGTAAATTTTGGGGGGCGGTTTTGATCTCTTCCAAAATCACCCCTAAAAGTCAACTTTTAGCTTCGATGCTATTCAGGGTGGTTTTGTAAAGACTGCCTCCAAAGCCACCCCTGTCCCCCCCCCAAAAAAAAGTGACTTTTGGAGGCAGAAGACAGCCACCCCTAAAAGTCAAATTTGTTGTACTGTGCAAACATAATCTATGTTTTTACAATGATTAGAAGGTCCACTAACATTCTAGAATACAAACTAATATTCAAAAGGATGGTATCTTTTGTTGTCATTGTCGTCTCCTTGAGGCTATTTAGTGCAATGAAAGTTGTACTTTAACATCGAACACTCGTGAAAGAGAAGAGATGTAGAAATACATATTAATTGAGTTAATTGATACAATTTGCTAGCATCTTTTCATTGTGGTTTAATTACTTACTCTACATGACCATCCCTAACTACCAATAGTAACTGTTACTCATTAACTTGATTGGTCACTAGCACTCATGATATTTATTACACATTAATACATAATATATCAGGGATCCTAATATATTATTGAAATTCACTTATTCTAGCACCTCGTCTTAACACGAAATCCAATTTTTTTAACTCCCCTCAATATAAAATCCATAGAAACTTACTCAATAACTAAGAATAATTACAAAAGTTGAAGGCCATTCTTGTTTAGTCTTCAATAATGGAACACCTCTCTGGATCTTAATATCTAAACACTACATTATGTTGTATGATGTAGCTTGTGTTGGTAAAGAAATGTATGCAATGTCATATCAAACCAAGTTTTGCATTGGGACAACAAACGTAGTTTCTAGATTTTATCAATATTTTTTCTTCTCTTTCTTTCATTATGAGATATGATTATTGAAACAAGTGTTTGAACATGGAATTTTATGATTTAAATATGATATTATTTTCCAACTGATAATAATGGGATTCTAAATATAATGGATTTTTTCATGACAAGATCTTTCTATAGTGACCAAAATGGAAAATTGACGAATAGAATAATCACATTGTGATATAGGTAATTGAAATACAACCTATTTTATGATCACAATAAATTTTTTGTCTATAGTATGAATGCTTTCTTGTTTACAATGAAAAATATAGATGGAACTTCTTTAGAGTGTTGATTTAATGTTATGTGTATCCCCCTGGAGCTTCCATTTCAGGATTCTTTGTTTCTTTATGTTAGAAACAATAAGCTCACTACCATTGAGTATTCCTCTGACATGGAAGTCTTTCATTCATATTCAAATGGATGTTGTTCATAGTCCTTAGAAAATTATACCCATTTCCAACACCTACATAATGACTATAGAGTATAGTCCTATGCCCTGTCATGATTGTAGTTTGTTAAGTATATCTGAATCTATTCCTTCTCCCAATGTTTCAAGCCGTGCCTAGTTTTCCAAAGAAAAAGATAAAAAGATAGCCTCATCCTATACTCTATGGCCCCATGAATATGCTTATATCCAATGTTATTGGGGATCATGTAGATCTCCCAGTGAAAGCACTACAATATCACCTTGGGAAGCGAATAAACATTATGAATTTGCATCACAATATATCCTAACCATTTTTCTTTATGGATATTCATTAGCTTGATGTAAGAAGGAACTTTTCTCATCCCATGGTGGATGGGATCCATGTGAAGCACCAACTATTGGGTTGATCATCCTATTTTGATTCTCTTTATTTCTCCACTTATACATGGCTCTATGATGATCATTCTTATCTATTATATCCTTAGCATTCACACTAAGATAATTTTTGTTGATAGGTATCATTTAGTGGTACACTTATGATTGCTAGGGAATAGTGATTTTTGCAATCCCATTAAGTCAATTTCTTGAGTTTTTTTCAAAATTCCTACAAAAAATTTATGGATTTCATAACTTTCTTGATCATATATTGTGAACTTATAACATATATCATCATTTTTCGACCATTAGATACTCAAAGTTGTGTATTGATCATTTTTACCATTATAAAGGACTCTGTAAGTTAGGTTCCCAAATTCTTAAAGGGTGCTAGCTCAATGGAAGAGCGCCTGCCTTACAAGCGGGAGGTTGGACGGTTCGATTCCTCCATACCCTAATGATATTATAATATCGGTTACAAAAAACTAAATTAGTAAGCAAAAAATAAGAGATAAGTGACCAAACAATGGGAGATAAGTGACTAAACAAAATGACCAAATTCATATATAAAACTACTAAAAATGAATAAATTAGTGACCAAAAAATGAGAGATGCGAAAATAGCAAAATAAGACGTTACTTTGGATGCAAAACATGAGGTCACATAGGAAGCAAAATATGGTGCAACAATAGAAGAAATATTTGATGTCATTTTGTAGCAAAACACGATGCAAAAAATGAAGCAAAATTGGTGCAAATTTGGACGAGAAAATTGACACATATTTGGAAGTAAAACATGGTGTAAAATGGGATGCTAAAGTGGTAACAAAAATGGATGCAATATTGGATTCTAATTTGGATGCTAACATGGTGTTATTAAGGATGAAAATATGGTTCTAATGGGGATGTCATTGAAGACGCAAAAGAGGACACTCCCTAGGAAGAAAAATAGGACGCTATTTAGGAAGAAAACCTAACCATTGTTTAGGAAGCAAAGTTGGACGCTATTTTGGAAGCAAAAAAATAGACTTTATTTTGGACGTCATAAAGGATGCTATCTAGGAAGCAAAAAAATACGTTTTTTTAGACGCTTTAAGTTTTTTCCATGACGCATCCCATTTAGTGTCTAGTTTGACCACCCAATGTAAACAAAATTTATACTAAAAAGGGACGCTAAATGGGACGCTAATTCTAGGAATTGTTGTAGTGATTTATTTTCAAAGAGTAGTATCTCATTTAGCCTATCCCTTCCATATAGGGACACGATAATGTTGTTGACTCTTTCACAGGTAGACATGTTGAAGCTTGTGGAATCCTGTGGTGAATTATAGAACTTATCGATGTTTCGGGCAGACCACTGCAGCCCTTTTTAGGAGATACATTGTGAAGGATCTCACCTTGTCATTTTTTACCTAGGTTTTCTTATTTAAATAGTTTAAGAAAATCTAGGCCAGCCAGAAATTGCGAGATTTTGGTTCATTTCTTTTCAAAGAGTAGTATTTCATTTAGCCTATCCTTCCATACAATGACAAGATAATGTTGTTGACGCTCAATCCAACTAAGACTTAAAAATCACAGTGCTGACATTATCCATGAACGCACTAAAAAATCTGTACTAGCTAAGCACTTTGTCACTTCCAAACACCACATCTGCATTGAAGATGCAAAGGTCATTGTTGGGATTAATCAAAACAAAGGAGTATAATCTATCCCTTGCACCTGTGGGAAAGTTTATATTGGTGAAACAGGTTGCTCAATCCAACTAAGACTTAAAAAGCATAGTGTTGACATTATCCATGAACGCACTAAAAAATATGCACTAGTTGGGCACTCTGTCACTTCCAAACACCACATCTGCATTGAAGATTTAAATGTCATTGCTGGGATTGATCAAAATAAAGGAGTATACTCTATCCCTTGCACTCATGGAAAATTTTATATTGGTTAAACAGGTCACTCAATCCAACTAAGACTTAAGCAGAACAATGCTGACATTATCCGTGAACGCACTAAAAAATATGCACTATCTGAGCACTCTGTCACTTCCAAACACCACATTTGCATTGAAGATGCAAAGGTCATTGCTGGGATTGATCAAAACAAAGGAGTATACTATATCCCTTGCACCTATGGCAAAGTTTATATTGGTAAAATTAGTCGCTCAATCCAACTAAGACTTAAGGAGCAAAGTGCTAAAAATATCTATGAACGCACTAAAAAATATACACTAGTTGAGAACTCTATCACTTCCAAACACCACATTTGCATTGAAGATGAAAAGGCCATTACTGGGATTGATCAAAACAAAGGAGTATACTCTATCCCTTGCACCTATGGGAAAGTTTATATTGGTGAAACGGGTCGCTCAATCCAACTAAGACTTAAGGAGCATAGTGCTGACGTTATCCATGAACACACTAAAAAATATGCACTAGATGAGCACTCTGTCACTTCCAAACACCACATCTGCATTGAAGATGTAAAGTTCATTGTTGGGATTGATTAAAACAAAGGAATATACTCTATCCCTTACACCTATGGGAAAGTTTATATTGGTGAAACGGGTCTCTCAATTCAACTAAGACTTAAGGAGCATAGTGCTAACACTATCCATGAACGCACTAAAAAATCTGTAATAGTATGACAACAATAACTTCGAGGAAGTGTCTTAATACAAATATCTTGGAATTGATCTTCATCACAAGTTTAAGTAGTACTATAACATGGAGAAAAGGATAAATGGGGGATGGAAAATTTATTAGAGGCTAGAAAACACTATAAATCAATGGAATTTTGGCTATAGAATAAGAATAAACTCATATTTTGTCAGACTTGTCATCTTATATGATTGTGAAGTTTAGGTTTACAAAGTCTCTAAATAATCATGGAGAAATAGCACATCTAAAAGCGTTTTATAACTTATAATATTAAACTAATGACAATAATTCCTATCATATCCTCCTCATAGAAGCTAGTATTTCCCCAATTTGAAAATGAAGTATGACCCAAGTGAGTTTGACATAAAAATGTTGAATCTTTCTAAATCAATGGGGAATAAGGAAGGGAACATAACAATAATATTAAAAATACCATTTCATCTAAGTTTAAGGAATTGAGGTGTGATAAAGAATTAGAGGTGAAAAAATTTAATCTAAATTTATGGAGGATTTGTGGTTACTCATAATCTAAAAGATAAAAAATATTTCTCTATTTTAACTAGCTTAAAGAAGAAAATTCACATAACTAAAATTAGAATAAACTATCACAACCTCCATAATTAAATAGGGCATTATACAATTCCTTTTAAAATGTTGTGAGTTAATAGGATTTATTATCTTTGTAACACAATCATAAATCCAAATCCTAGGCTCTATCAAGCGCCCAAATGGATGAAATCTTCATAGGCTCCCAAAGAGATCAAATCTTTGAGGTGAAAACCTCTATCAGCTTTGGTGGGTCCTATATATACCAATTGATTTGATTCAAACTAAAAGAAATATCTTTTTATTTAAGATGGACATATAATATTATTATTATTAAAATTTAATATTATTTATGGCATATTTTTTATTTTGTTAGTAAGTAACATTACAACATCTCCCTATACATGGTTTTAAAATCATGTGCAAGGCTCTCATAAACCATGTGCAATAAAACCATGGGTTGGTTAGGATCCTTTGCACATGGTTTTAAAACCATTGCAATGCCAACATTGTTTTTTGGGGATAATTCAGTTTTTTATTTTTTATTATTTTGTTAGGTAGGAACATTAACAACCGATGGTTTTATTGCACATGGTTTATGAGGGCCTTGCACATAATTTTAAAACCATTGCAAGGCCAACATTGTTTTTTGAGGATAATTCAGTTTTTTATTTTTTATTATTTTGTTAGGTAGGAACATTACAACATCTCCGCCATATTATCGGGCATATTAGGTTGTACATTTATCTTAGCTGATAATTAAAATTTTTATTTTTTATTATTTTGTTAGTAACAAAATAATAAAGCTTCCTCTCAACCCAATTAACAAAGTTAAAGATATAACACACGTATTAATACACAATTTCAAAATATTTATTACACTACGAAATTTTATTTCCAAAGCTTTTAACCAAGCTTTAGGAATGCCCATTCTTAATCAAACGAAGTCGTCATCTTTCTCATTAAAAAATAATAATTTTTTTCATCCTCATTATTAAACTTTTTAAAATCAAAATCCTAGTCGCATTAGTTTAAGCAAACTAAACCGTTTCTTACCTTTCTCACTCAATATTTGAAAAAAAAATTAAAAACAATAAAACGATTATAATAAGAAAAACCAATCAAAATAAACGTAAGCTATATCAAGGCTTTTGGTTTTTAACATAATAAGTCATTTTGGTTTCATTAACGATGGAGGTAAGAATATTACACTATGCATGCTAAATTTTGTTTGAATCAACTGTAATAATGGGTTTCGGCGGCTGTAATAGTAATGTTTGGTATCAACTTTAATAATGATGGATTTTAAGCCGCTATAATCGAATTGTTGAAATGAGTGGCAATAATAATGAGTTTCAGCAGCTGTAATAATAATAATAATAATGCTTGAAATCAGTTGTAATGATAATGAGTTACAGCAGCTGTAACATCTTATCGATTACTTGTAGGATAAGCATTTGCAAGAAGCCTGTATGTGTTTCAGCTTGAACTTACATTTAATTACTATAACGAATCTTTCCCCTTCCATACCGTGAACGAAAGTGAGAAGCCTTCACGGAAGCACAACCATCACATTTTTACAATATTGGAAGTTCAAATTAAGAAGGTAACTTCATCAATTATTTACCTGGCCAACAAAGTCTACTGAATATGATGTATACATTTCAACGTGAAGGAAAATTGTGGGGAGAATTCCGCGGCTTATTTCTCAAGATTTAACATTTGTTTCAACGCAGGCAATCATGACTTCTTGAGGGTTTCGCTGTTTCTTGTCCTCTGTATCACATCTATGAAACAATGATCCTGTTACTATTATGGAAGGAATTGCAATCTACTAGTGTTGACTCGACCTTCCATAATACAATTATTTGATGTTAATGACGCCATCAGACTCTTAAAAAGGTGTTATCCTCGCTTTATTAAGCTGCTTCTGTGGTGTCCCCTCTTCTCTAGTCAATATCAAGAACTAAAGTTTGTATTTTTATCTGTCCGCAACTCGACTCAACACCTAACTTTACCAGCTTTAACCTTTTTCTAACAACTTGAACGTAGACTATTTTCATAATCCATGTCTATTTTCAGTTCTCAAATAATTTAGTCTGGAGTTTGAAGCTGATCAAGTAAGAGTCATACGTTTACTCGTTATTCTCGTATTGGATATACCTAGTGGGTAAGCGAATCAAAGTGCAATGGAGTTCTTTAATCAACATGTGTCTGCACATTGGGTTTGTTGTGATGCTCGTTATATGGCTGACGTTGTTGACTGCCATGGCCTCCGGGAAGCTACTCACCCATTCGTTGTATGTCTTCTTAGCTTCATAATTCTCGTTATTTATTATTATTAATAACTTATAGGACATCCAATTATAATGAAAAATATAAGTAAATTATATCTTAACATTGTTACAAGTATCTGAAAGGAATTTAACTCTAAAGCATTGTCAGTGACTGTTACCATAACCATTTTTTGGATTAATATATCTGTACATGTTTTTGATTGCTCATAATATGACTATATAGATAGGCAAATTCTTTGATTATTTAACTAATGCTCTCGATCGGGTTAATTGAACATTCAAATTCAATCGACATCTGTAAAGAGACTATGTGGGACGCACAATATAATCACCGTTAATGGTCAGTATACAGGTCCAACTCTCCATGTGATGAACGGAGACACTCTTATGGTCAAAGTGTACAACAACGCGCAATATAACGCGACAATCCACTGGTACGTCTCAAACTCTATAGCGATTGAGCTTCAGATTCATATTAATGGATCTTTTAGTGAGAGTAAATGTCACAGCATTAGTACAAGTCAGTTTAGTGCAATTGCGTGTTGAAAGAGATAATGTACAGTTTTAATCACAGCTAATGAGCGAGAAAGGGATTCTATTATATTTGCAGGCACCGGGTGCGCCAATTCCTCACAGGGTGGGCCGATGGACCAGAATTTATAACCCAATGCCCATTCGCCCAGGGGGAAGTTACACATATAGATTCACCATCACTGCTCAAGAAGGGACCCTCTGGTGGCATGCCCATAGTTCATGGCTTCTAGCGACTGTGTATGGAGCCCTGATCATCTCTCCCAGTATGGGAGCCACTTATCCCTTTACTAAGCCCCATGGCCAGGTTCCCATTCTTTTAGGTATGCTACCACTATTTCTATTTTTATGATCCCCAATTAATAGTATTCAACTGTGCTTGACTTTAATACGATTCAAATATTCTGTTCTGTTTGCATTCTCAGGAGAATGGTGGAATAGGAAACAGATCGATGTTGTGAACCGAGCAACACTAACAGGAGCTGCCCCCAACGTTTCAATGCGTTTATTATAAATGGACAACCAGGAAATCTGTACCAATGTTCAAGTTCAGGTACATTTCTCGCTGCATTAATGCATCTACATACTAAAATTCTTTATTGAGTGGCAAATCTGATTCATTGTATGTAGGCTAATGCTCAATAATGGAAGCAGATACCTTTCGCTTTTCAGTGAAGAGTGGGGAAACTAAGCTTCTATGGGTCATCAATGCTGCATTCAATACCGATCTATTCTTCTTTGTAGGTAGCCACAAAATGACTGTCATGGCTGTGGCTGTGGATGCTTTGTATGCTAAGTTTTTTCATACCAACGTTTTGATGCTTGGGCCCTGGTAGTGGGATGCTTGGGCCCGGGTAGTGGGAAGGTAGGGGAGTGACACTCTCTTCAACAATAGCACTAAAAGCTTAACTAACAGTTTAAAATACAACTTACAAGATAGAGCTTACAAAATCAATTTTATTTCTACAAGACTGTTGCAACTCGGCTACTCGGCTGCTACTGCTAACAGTAGATGGTGTTGCACTTACTTGTTATAGCTAGCAACACTATACCATAGTTTCACCTACAACACACTCACAACTCACTATTTAACATGTTTTTTACCACCCCTGCATCCGTAAATTTATAACAAATATTCTATTGAGTTAATAATCAACATCCACACTAATAAAACTCGAGCTGCTACAACAAAGTGTCATAAAAATATTTAACTGGTTTTTTACACTTAGAAACAGAGTAAAATAAAATTACACAGAAATTATGAGTTTCAACTTTGTTTCTATTTCACTCTGAGCTGTATATTTTCAGCATACTGAATATGATTTACAAGCTAGGTATATATAATATTTTGGCTAAGTTGGTCATTAAATACAAACTGACCCTTCCTTTATAGAAAAACATGATTCTTTGTACCTATTTTACTATCTGTTACAGAGTTTGAAAAATGTGCTACCTCTTCAGCAATTAGATGTGCTTTGTTGGCACTGTTCTTTTGCGGGCAAAATGGATTTTGACAATTTAAATAATCTGTTGTTTGTCAGGTCTGTTGTTTGTCAGGTAGTGTGACAGTGAGGCGGTTTGCGGCTCTTCAAAATTCCGGTGGTTGCAATCTGGGCTGTGAGGCCTCTTCAAGATTTGTTGCATCTGGTGGTGGAGTAATTATTGAATTCCCAACATTCTCCCCTTTCATTAGTACACTCAAAAAACAAAATTTTGTAACACATGATTTCTGTTACAGCTTACAAACCCCAATGTTTTTTCTATGAAGTTCAAAACAAATATTTTCGCAATGGTTTTGTAAATAAATCTGCAAACTGATTTACTGATGTGCAAAATTCCACATTGATTTCATTGTTGTTTATCAATTCACGAATAAAATGATGCCGTGTATCAATATGCTTACTTCTTTTGTGAAAGACATGATTTCTTGATAGTGTAATAGCTGAATTATTATCATAGAAAATTGGAGTTGGTTCATTTTGTTCATGCTGTAACTCAGAAAGAGTTATTCTCATCTATACATTTTGACATATAGCTGTTGTTGCTACAACATAGTCTTCCTTAGTAGAGGATAGTGTCACTATGGGATGCTTCTTTGATGCCCATGCTATTGATCCCGATCCAAAATTGAACACATATCGAGATGCGTTGTTTCTATTATCAATAAAACATGTAAAATCAATGTCAGTGTATCGATTCAACTTAAATTTTTAATTAGATGTATACTAGATACCAAAATTCGTTGTTCCAGCATTATATCTTAGGATTCTCTTTCCATCTTGCCAATGGGTACTCTTTAGTGTTTCCATAAACCTTGAAATCAAACTTAATACAAACATTATATCAGGTCTTGTTGTATTTAAGTACACAAGACTTCCAACCAGTATCTTATACATTGTTGGATCAATTTTCGACCCATCATCTTCCTTACTGAGTTTTGTGTCAGTTGCTATTGGAGTTACAACTGGCTTACAATTTAGTATTCTGAATCTTTTCAATACATCATTTGCATATTTAGACTGACATATAAAAATACCATCTTCAGATTGAATGACTTCAATACCAAAGAAATATTTCATCAATCCTAAATCAGTCATATCAAATTTTGTTTTGATGGCTTTCTTGAATGCTTCTACAAAAAGATCTCCAGTGAATATCAAATCATCCACATATAAGCAAACAATCAGTATTTTACCTTCTTGATTTACCTTTGTATACGTTGGTTAACTTGGACTTGTGCTGAATCCTTCACCATTCAAATATTCATCAATTCTATTGCACCAAAATCTAGGTTCCTACTTCAATCCATACCGTGCTTTCTTTAATCTATAGAATTTATTTTCTTGTCCATCAACCTCATATCCTGGAGTTTGTCTCACATAAACCTCTTCTTTTAAAGATCCATTAAAAAATGCAGACATTACATCCCTTTGATGTACATACCATTTATTATGCGCAGCAATAGCTAATACCATCCTTATCATATCAAGTCTGGCTACAGGTGCAAATGTATCATTATAATCAATTCCATGTTGTTGACTAAACCCCTGAGCTACAATTCTTGGTTTATATTTTTCAGCATCACCATCAGCATTTAACTTAGTCTTATAAATCCATTTGACACCAATACAAATTTTATCATCAGGAAAATCTACAAGATCCCAAGTATTATTTATTTCTATGGCATCAATTTCTTCATCCATTGCTTTTATCCAAACATCCTTTTTAACAGCTTCATCAAAATCTACAGGATCACATGCTATAAATGCAAACTTTGAAACTTGATCTACCTCTTCGTTTTGATCATACAGTTCTCTTAAACTTCTAGACTTCTGACCTCTAACTATGTTTCTTAATGATGCCAACGTAGGATTTGATTCATTGCTTGTCGTCCACCAACACTTGATGGTTCACCATGTTCATGAGTTTTGGGCATTCTGGCAGGTTTCCTTACTGTTGGTGTATGTGGAGTTATCTATCCTCCATGTGTGCCCTGTTCATCTTCTTCATATTCTACGTGAGTTGCAACAACATCCTCACCAACCAATTTATCAATGCTCCCATCCCATGCTTCTTCTTCTTTAAAAAATACATCTCTGGTTATGACATATTTCTTGGTGATGGGATTATAAATTCTATATGCTTTAGATTCTTCACTATATCCAACAAAAATACATTTTTGACTTCTGTCATCTAATTTTATTCTCATTTTTTTAGCTACATGTGCATAAGCTACACAACCAAAAATTCTTAAATGAGATATGCTGCTACACTTACCACTCCAAGCTTGCTAAGGAACTCGATCCTTCATGATTTTCCTTGGGATTCTATTCAGAATGTATATTGAACAAGTAACAACGTCTCCACAATATTCATTTAAAAGATGTTTCTCCTTCATCATACTTTGATCCATGTTCATAATGGTTCTATTCTTCCTTTCTACTACACCATTTTGTTGTGGAGTGTAGCGTGTAGTAAATTGTCTTTCAATTCCATAATGCTTACAAAAATCCATAAATTCATTTGACATATACTCACCTCCTCCATTTGATCTCAAGACTTTAATAAATCTGTTGCTCTCTTTTTTAGACATAGCTTTAAAGCTTTTAAATACATTAAATGCTTGATATTTTTGTTTCAACAAATACACCCAAGTTTTTCAACTGAAATCATCAATTAAAGACATAAAATAAACATTACCAGTCAAAGAAGGTGTTTGCATTGGTCCACACAAAACTGTGTGTACCAGCTCTAATGGCGTCTTCGCTCTGTATGAAACTCTAGAAATAAATTTCTCTCTATGATGCTTTCCCAATATGCAACTCTCACATGAGCCTGCTGGCTGCTCAATACTCGAAAAACCTTTTACCATCTACTTCTTATGTAGCAAGTCTAAGCCACCAAAATGTAAATGGCCATATCTCAAACGCCATAACCATGATTGATCTAAACTCTTAGTTTTATAATCATTCAAAGAGTTAGTCAAATCATTTCTCATAGTCATCAGAAACATTCTATTCTTTGTCATCTCTACTCTGGCAATCAACTGTTTACTCTGATATTTATCCTAAATAGTGCATACATTTTTCTTAAAGAATAATCTCTACTCTTTCTCCAGCAATTGTTCGACACTCAATAAATTACACATTAAGCTAGGAACATATTGAAACATCATGTATTGTTCTTTTTTTACCATTTTTTGCACACACAGCAATCACACATTTGCGAGTAACTTTTACCTTACAGTCATTACCCAACTTTACTTCAGACTAAATGCTAGTGTCTAGACGTGAAAATAATTCCTTATTTATAGTCATGTGGTTGCTGCATGCGCTGTCCAAAAATCATATATCTTTTGAACATTCCTGGGTGACATTACAAGTAAAAAACATTGGTTTCTCTTCATTTTCAGTCTTCTCTGTGATGTGTGTAAACAACTTACTAGCATCTTCTTGTTTCTTCCAACACTTGTTAGCAAAATGCTCAAATTTCTTACAATAAAAACATTGAACATTAGATTTATCATACCTCTAATTTCCTGATTGTCTTGCTCTGTTGCTACTCCCCCTTACACTAGGAGTACTCTGTTGTAACTTCTCTTCATTTTCAGAATTATTTCTGCTGTCACTATGACCAACACTTCGTCCCCCTCTTCCTATATTACTAGCTCTTCCTTTGCCTCTACCTCTAGTAACATTTAACTAAGATTTAAAAGCATTTTCTAATGGAGGAGCATCATACCTGTTCATTCTTGATTCATGAGCAAGCAATGAACCAGTTAGCTCATCAATGTGCATATGCCTGAGATTTTTAAATTCTTCAATTGGAACAACCACTACTTCAAACTTCTTTGGCAAAAATCTCAGTAATTTTTCATTCACATGCTGATCTGGAAGGTATTCACCACACTGTTGTAGCTGGTTTACAACACTCATGACTTGTGTCATAAAATTATCAAGAGTCTCACTATCCTTTATCTTCAGATTCTCAAAGTCTCTTCTTAAATTCTTCAACTTAACATTCTTTATCTTGGTTACACCTTGATAGCACGTTTCAAGAGTGTCCTAATCTTTCTTTGAAGACTCAGCACTTGATATCTTCAAAAAAATAGATTCACTCGGGCCTTGTTGAATGAGACCAAGAGATTTATTATCCTTCTTCCGATTTTCCTTCAACAGAATGCGCTCAATATTGGTCAGAGCCAACTCAGCCGCTTGATCAGTTGGTTCAGGATAGCCAATCATAACAAACTCCCAAAGATCCTGAGCTCGCACGATAGTTTTCATTTTAATAAACCATGTGTCGTAATTTCTTTCAGACAACACTGAAATTTGTGGCTACACTACACTTCTGTTAGTAGCCATTTTAATTAATTTCAAAAACAAATGAGCAATAAAACTCAACCAAGCTCTTAGACATCAAAGAAAACTAAACCACGTTTTGATACCATTGTGGGAAGGCAGGGGAGTGTCTTTCTCTTCAACAAAAACACTAAAAACTTAACTAACAGTTCAAAATACAACTTATAGGAAAGTTGTACTTTGCTGGCTATGACTCAGTACAGAGCTTACAAAATCAATTTTATTCCTACAAGACTATTGCAGCTCGGCTATTACTGCTAACAGTACCCAGTAGATGGTGTTGCAGTTGGATGTTACAGCTAGCAACACTCTATACAATAGTTTCAACTAGCTATGAGTGCTAACATCACCTGCAACACACTCACAGCTCTGTTGCATCTCACTATTTAACATGTTTTTTTATCACCCCTGCATCCATAAATTTATCACAAATATTCTATTGAGTTAATAAACAACATCCACACTAATAAAACTCGAGCTGCTACAACAAACTACCATAAAAATAAAACTGAGTTTTCACACTTAGAAACAGAGTAAAAAAAATTTACACAAAAAATATCAGAGTTTCAACTTTGTTTTTATTTCATTCTCTGATGTGTATTTTCGGCGTACTTAATATGATTTATAAGCTAGGTATATATAATATTTTGGCTAAGCAGGTCATTAAATACAAATTGACCCTTCGTTTATACAAAAACATGATTCTCTATAAATAATTTACTGTCTGTTACAGTTTGACAAAGTTTGAAAAATGCGGTGCCTCTTTAGCAATTAGATATGCTTTGTTGGCACTATTATGTTGTAGCGAAATGGATTTTGACAATTTAAATAATCTATTGTATGTTAGTTAGTTTGACGTTGAGGTGGTTTGCGGCTCTTCAAAATTCTGGCGGTTGTAATCTGGGCGGCGATGCCTCTTCAAGATTTGTTGCAGCCGACGATGGAGTACTTACTAAATTCCCAACATAGACAACAGACGTACTTGTCATTGCCGATCAAAGTACAGGTAGATATTACATGGTTGCTCAAGCATATTCTAGTGGCCAAGGAGTTCCCTTCGATAACACCACTATCGTTTCCATTTTAGAATACAAGGGAAGCTCTACCAGCACGTCATCTCCTACAATGCCCAATCTTCCATTTTATAACGATACAAAGACTGCGGCTAGCTTTGCTAATGCTCTGAGAAGCTTGGGCTCAAACAAGCATCCAGTCTTCGTTCCTGAGGGTGTGAAGGAGAATTTTTTCTACACCGTGGGTCTAGGATTGGTGAAGTATCCATGACAGTCTTGTGGAGGTCCCAACAGATCAAGATTTGCAGCCAGTATGAATAACATGTCATTTGTGCTCCCAACAACTTATCCAATCCTTCAAGCTCAGCATTTTGGCATGAAAGGAGTATTCTCTGTGGACTTCCCAAACACCCATCACGTGCAATTTGATTATACTACTCAGAATGTAAGCAGAGGCCTCTGGTCACCGGTGAAAGGTACAAGAGTCAAAGTCCTAAACAATAACATGACAGTGCAAGTAATTCTCCAGGGAACTAATATCTTTGTGGGTGAAATCTATCCTATCCATCTCCATGGCTATGACTTTTACATCATGGGATTAGGGTTTGGTAATTATAATGCAAAAAAGACCCTCAGAAGTTCAACCTGGTTGATCCCCCTATGTGGAACATTGTGAACGTTCCTGTGAACGGCTGGGCTGCAATAAGATTCGTAGCCGATAATCCTGGTATGCAAAAATTCACACTTTCTTTCTTTCTTTGGAATCCCTAATACATGTTGATTATGTATGGCAGGAGCTTGGCTGATGCATTGCCACTTAGACGTGCACATAACATGGGGTTTGGCGATGGTTTTGTGGTGAATAATGGACCAAGCTCTCTTTTGAGTGATCTGGAGTCGCCCCCTGTAGATCTTCCCCAGTGCTAAGGAAAAATACCATGTATACGTATTACCACTACAAGAAAACTGACATTTTAGCCCCACAATAGCACCATTATTTGTAAAGGATTAAAATAATCCCCAATTATCAAATAGTGGTGGGAAAGTGGAGATAATGTGGGGATATGAATGTGGTGCTATGCTTTATGGTATAAAAGTGAAGTTTGTAGAAAATGTTAATTTTAATGTTAATGATTAGGTGGCATTTCATAGTGTATGGTGCAAACCACCAAAACCAATCCTAGGTGGATTTAAATTTTGTGGTGCAAAACACCAAAACTAATCCTAGGTGGATTAAATTTTTGTGTTGAAAAATATCAAATTAAAATTAACAAAATAAAAATTAATGAGAAAAAACAAAAAGAAATATGCCACATTTAACATTGTGGATTTTAAAAAATTATTATTATCATTATTATTATAGAGGTGTATATAGTGTAAAGCACCATAAAATAATAAAGTGTTAAAAAAAAGCACAACCCTGCTATTTTTAGCAAGGTTGTGATTGTATTAGGTTTATTATAATGCCATATAAAGTTTGAAGTTTCTATATTATGAATTTCATTCTTAATAAGAATAATTATTTTTTCTTATTTAATAACAAAATCCAAAACTGATTAATAAAATATTTATTTCTTCTTACTTAATAACAAAACCCAAAACTAAGTAATAGAAATTTATTTATATTAATAAGACTAGAGATAAAGTTGGTAATTTTAATATATGACTTTAATAATAAAAAAATTCAACAATTCACTATATTATATTCTATATAATAAATAAAATCCAAATATATTTCATCCAGACAAAGTGATGGCAAAAAATTCCGGACTTAATCCCGGTCCATCCTGCTCATATTAGGCTACTTTATTATATTGAAAATATTAAAAAGGCAACATTGTTATGTTGAAAATATCAGGTCAAAATTGAGTTTACAAATTTAGCCGCCGTAATCAGTTTGAAACAGAAGTTTGAAATTTTTTAGATGCCGAACGTGCAACAAGGGGCATAAAACCAGACTTAGACTTCTTCAACATTTGCCTATCTAAGCTCTGTCCACCTGCTTGCCTCTCTTGTCTCGTACCAACAAAAGAGTTAAAAAATATTTAAAGTTCTAATGGTTTAAAAAATGCATAACAGAGATTGAAACTCAAACCAAAGATCTGGCTCAAATCCATTAGTGTACCATTCACTTCTGGCTTTGGAAAAGATACAAAAATCTTCATTCAGTCTTTTTTAGCTAGAACACAGAATGTTCTATTCACTATTAAAATACATTAACTTAGCAAGAAAGAAAGAAATAAATAAACTTATTAAATTAGTAAAAAATAGATTTGTAGTAATATTTCTGGAATGTAATTAAAAAGATTACATATTGAATGAAATCAAAAATTCTTCATATATGCTTTTTACATGGGGAAATGATTTTTTTTACATATTTTTTAAAGTTTCCAATCAGGTATTAACAATTTTAGTGATTAATGTAATTTTTGGTAAAGAAAATGAGTTTCTTGGGAATATTTTCAAAGTTTCTAATCTTTTATCAACAATTTTAGTGATCAGTGTAATTTTTCCTTTTTAAGATGGAGGGAAAATGACTTTTATTTGCTATTTTCTTTAAGTTTCCAATCTTATATCAACAATTTTAGTTATCAATGAAATTTTTATTATTTTGAAATAGAGTAAAAATGAAAATTGCCTTTATCAAAAGTATTTATTGAAGTTTTCAAAACAATCATTTACAAAAATGGAATGATTACATTTAAGAAACAAAAATATTGAATAAATTAATGGTAAAAAGGTTAGAGTGTTTATGACAACAGAATTGACAACAAATATAGTTATAAACTCTAAGTAACTAATTATAAATAATGGTTGTTTATGGAATTTTTAATTAAACAAATAACAATTGCCTATATAAAATGTCAAGCATAACTTTTCATCATCACTTTGGATGGTTAAACAATTTATGGAAAGTACTCATTAATGTATCATAAAATACTTGTTTTAAGATATGTATAATTAATTAAAATAAAAATTAACATTATAATTTAAATAGGTTGAAAACAAAGGAATTATTAAAAATATTTAATTTTTATATTATTATATTAGAAATTTTATAATTGAAAATAATTTTTAGATAATTATTGAAATATCTTTTATTTTCTAAGATAAATTTTAAAACTTATGAACAATAAAAAAAAATGTATAATTGGAAATAGTTTATGGATAATTGAAATAATATTGATCAATATAGTTTTAATTTCCCGAAAAGTAAGAGAAGATCTCAAAGATTGAACTAACATTTTGTATTTTATTTTAAAAACTAATTAAGTTATTCTAATTATAGCATCTTAGCTATGGATTTATTATACTTAGTAAATGATCAAATATCTTAAGGTTCAATAGTGTTCTAGGCATGATGATCTATAGTTAAGAAGTATTTAAATTGGTTTTTGAAACTCTAGATGTATTGAGCACATATAGGGATCAAAACAAAATTAAAGTACACATGTATCAATGATTGAAATATCAAGATTAAAAGGGATTTATGACAATTTATTTTATTTCCATATAGTACTATTTTATTACTAGGAAGTATGGGAACTTAAAAAAAATATGTGTGCATACATGATCGATATGTTTCACATATGGTTTCATTTTATTGATCATTTTATACAATACAACATTTTGTTATTGTGTACTCGAGTAGTTATGTGCTACTTACAAGGTTCTATGATAACAATGCCAGATTTTAAAGATTTTATAAATTTTCTTTGCAAGAATTCATGGGCGTGTCATGGACACAAGTTTCCACCAAACCCTAGTGTATAGGGGGGAAAACACTTCACATATCGTTATCTATGTCAATAAGGATTATACCTAGAAGGATTTGTTGGTTACTCTTATAATCATAGTTGTACAACCTTGGAAATGAGCCATTGGTGAATTCAAATGTGTATTCCTAACATACTTAAGTAAGATAATACTATGGGGTTAAATGTGTATCCTAAATATGTGTTTCTATAGTATAGTGATCATGGCATATAACTATCATCATTCATAATTAATCCATAGTGTGCTTAAAAACATTATTAAAAAATGGAAGACCCCCACAATTTGCTCTAGAATTATTAAGGAGGTGACATTAAAATCAAATAAAGATAGTCCCCTATTTTTTAGCTTGTAAAATGAATTATGTAGATAGTATAGATAAGATAACTCACCTTGGAATAATAGTGATTTCAATGGTTGATGTTTCTTGATCCTCTACCATTGCCATGAACAACACAAATGTTATTTCCAATTCTCTATGATGACCTTACCTTAAATTGATTCATATTTCCATTTTGGGTGCTAGTAATCTACTTACTTTACTATTGGATTTATTTCAAAAACAAAATCTCTCATCACAAATTCCTAAGACTGTAGATGGATATTTCAATTGAATATATCATCTTAGATTCATTTTTTTTTACTTTTTTGTTGTAACATTGCTTGCAATTTTCTTTGAGAGGAAATTTTAAAAAATCACTACTTAAATTGGATGATTTTTCGCTTTTTGTTGTGTTACAACCATATCAAATTATTACATATGTATTCCTCCTTGAACCATCTGCAAATCCTCAATCTCCAAACCTAGTGCTACCAAACTTTTAATGTCATCAATATCCCCACTCAAAAATCATGAATACTATTGATACATCATGTTTGGTGCTTTGAGTCAATATTCGTAGCCTTTGATTTCTAGAAGCTTCTTTTATAGTTTGCACCTCAGGTATTCTCCTTCATCCATGCACAGAACCCTAAGAACCTAAAATCCATATTGACACACATATTAGCACTCTAAGATACACATATCATCGGGATGTCATGTATGATGATTTTAGAGGTTAATCATGACCTTGGATTCCTAGAAGCTTCCTTTAGTGACTAAGCCTGATCTTCCTACCCCAACCATCTCTAGATCCCTAAAACTCATAGATAGTTATAAAGCATCATAAGGGCACAAATATCCCTACTTGTAGATAAATAATAACCTTAGGAAATCATGTGTGGTGATTTTAGACGTCATGTTTGGACTTAAATTCCCAAAATATTTCTTTAGAGGTCAAGAGATTTAAGGGTCTTTGACTTGGATACATAGTCCCTTGGATGCATATGTCCATGGTTTTTTTAGATCCAAAGACACGTTATTCCATGGAATGCCATTCGCAAGGACTTAGGACAACTACATATGAATCAAAACCACCAAATGGTACATACATAAAAAATCATAGGATGATGACACCCTCAGGGGGCCATGTGTTATTGGTGGAGGAAATATTCTTATCTCTAGATGGCTAGAATATTGTTCTAGAGATCAAGCTTCATGTCTCCTCCATTGACAATGTCCAAGGATGAAAGACCACAAGGCATAGATAGATAAAACCATGGACACCCATGTGAAGTCAGGTGTCATGCTCTGAGGTATTGTTCATGGCTATGGATGGATAAATGGTTTCTTTAGGGTCAAGTACATGGTTGTATTCCATAGAATTCCATTCTCAAGGCACTAGAGAACCTAAATAATGCTCAATAACCCCTAATGGCATTGACATCCTCAATCATATGCCAATGATACCCTAAATAGACCATGCATCATTTATGGAGGTAACCTTCTTAGCCCTATATCTATGGAAGATTCTTGTTGAGCCCAACATTTAGGTCTCCTCCAATAATAATATCCATTTCTCCAGAGCCACAAGAGCTATATGCATAGTGCTATAAATATCCATGTGAAGTCATGCATGGGGATTTAAGGAAGTGTTCATGGATTTTAATTCCTCAACAATTTATTTAAGGCCAAAGGTATGGTCATCTTCCCTATAAATTCAATTCTATTTGCTAAGACACATACATACTACTACTAAGCCACTTAATGGAAATAAAAATCTCAATCATATTCCAATAATGCACTCTGGAGAGCATGTTCCATTGGTGGAGGTAACCTCATTAGTATTTGATGAATGGAGAATTCCTTTGGGGACCGGAGTGCAAGTTTCCTCCATTGACCATGTTGAAGGCCCCAAGGCTAGAAACGTAGATACATAGTTCCATAGACACCCCTAAAAATTCATACATGTTTCCTTGAGGCATTTTTAATGGCTTTGAATACCTCAACAATTTATTTAAGCCAAACTAATGGTATTCTTCCTTCAAACACTATTCCCAAGGTCTTGACACATGTAGATACTACTCAAAATCACCTAATGGAAATAACATCCTCAACGATAATGATGCCCTCAGGAGGCATTGTGTGGTTGTCAGAAGAAACATTCTTAGCCCTATAAGGATAAAATATTACTTTAGGGTCAGAGGTACATGTCTCCTCCCTTGACCATGTCCTAGGGAGGAGACATGGACCTCATAGATATGACACTCATCCATCCTCTATATGGATGCATAAATGGTTTCTTTACAACCAAAGGAATGTTATTCTTATATATAATATCATTTCCAAGACCATAAGATATATGCATATTATTACTCAAAACCAGGGATAATCTTAGGGCCAAAATTTAGCTTATGGGCTATTTTTCCATGTTTTTCTCCAAAAAATGATTCACCATTTTGCGTTTTTTGAAGCCCTGTTTCTCCCAATTTTGATGGGGTAAATTTTTTTCATCCTAAAAATCATCAAATTATTATATAAACCATATAAAATCCTTCGAAATTAAAATATTTTTTGAAAAATATCGCCAAACCTTTTATAGTTGGTATTTTAAGAATTGCTAAGATTCGACAACATTTATACACTTTTAAATAGGTATGGTTCCTTAAAATCATCCCTGCTCAAAACCACCTGATGGCATCGACCTCCTTAATCATAGGCCAATAATAGTCTTAGGAGGATCCATGTGTGGTTGGTGGAGGAAATATTATTATCCATGGATGGATATAAGCTTCCTTTAAGGCCTTATGTTAATGTCTCCTCCACTAACAATGTTGAATGCCCGAAGTCACAAGACCTAGATACATAGTTCCACAAATACCCCAATGAAATAATGTGTATAATTTTGAGGCATTGTTCATGGATCTTGAAGCCTCAATAATTCATTAATTCCAAAGGCATGACCTATTATTCCTTATAATGTCATTCCCATGGCCCTGATACAGGTACATACTACTCAAAACAACCTAATTCCATTGACATCCTGAATCATAGGCCAGTGATACCCTCATAAGACCATGTTTGTTTAGTGGAGGAAGAATTATTATGCATTGATGGAAAGACAATTCCTTTAGGGACCAAGCTTAAGGTCTCCTCCGATGACAATATCTAAATCCTTGGATTCCCCAGGGCAAGGATATATACTACCACAAATACCCCTACGAATTCATGTGTGGTTCATTGAGTGCATTTTTCATGTATTTGGTCACTTCAATGGTTTATTTACGGAGAAAGGGATGGTTTTTTGAATCCTAGAATGTCATTTCCAAGGCCTTAAGGAAAATGCATTTCTCAAAATGACTTAATGGAAGGGGAATCCTCAATCATAGGTGAATGATACCTTCATGATGCCATATGTGGTTGGTTAATGAAACTTTGTAATCCCTTTAGATGGATAGAATATTTATTTAGGGACCAAGGTTCATGTCTCTGCCAATGACTATGTTCGAGGCCCCGAGTCCCCAATACCTTGATATAGAAAAACATGGATACCCTTGCAAAGTCATGTGTGGTTCTTTGAGGAATTTCTCATGGCTATAGATTCCTCAATGGTTTATTTAATACCAAATGAATGGTATTATTCCCTAGAGAATCATTTTCAAGGCCATGAGATACATACATAAACCTCATTGGAAACTAATGGAACTAATTTATTCAACAATATTCCAATGTTACCATCAAGAGGCCAGGTGTGGTTTGTGGAGGAACTATTATGAACCTTTGATGGCTAGAATATTCCTTTAGGGCCAAAGATTCAAGTATCCTCCTATGCCCATGTACAATACCCAATGCCCTAATCCTTGGTTACATAGTGACACATATATCCATGTGATTTCATGCATTGTGCTTCGAAGCATTACCCATAGATTTAAATGTATTAGTTTTTTTGTTAGGGAAAAGGGAATAGCATTCCTCCCTAGGACATCATTCCTCAATATCTTAGCCCTTTAACAACCATGTCCAAGTACCCAAGCACACAAGACCTAGATACATATAACCATGGATACCCCTGAATATTCATGCATGCATCCTCAAGGAATTGTTCACATATCCTAATGCTTGAATGGTTTCTTTAGGGACAATGACATGGTCTTATTCCATGGAATTTCATTCCAAAGGCCCTTGGACAAATTTGCGATCCATACCCCTATGTAAAAAGCTTTGATTGTGCCCATATCCAACTTTTATGCCAAATATACACTTTAAAGCGTGTATACTATGGTTCATGGCCTTCATCATTGCACATTACCACAATAATATTATTTTAGGGTATAATTCCCTCAATTTCCTCCATAACCATGGTGCAAGGCATATCCCTAGTGCACAAAACTACATATTGCCACACATATCCCACTTTAAAGATATTGAACTCATATATAGTGCATGATCTCCTATGTGGTATTTTAAGACATGACTCTTAACGTGAGATCCCTACAACCTTCCTTTGGTTCCTAGGTCACTATTATTCCTCCCATGAATATGTATAAGGTTCTAAGACCCATATCTAGTGTCATTTTACACTAACACTTAGATGCCAAGGATAGCATTGGGAGTTCATGGGTGTGTTTCAAATCTCCCCTTAGGCTCGAAGGCCCAATTTTCCTCCTATGACATATACACACCCTAATACCCATATGTACTAGAAAAAACCTCATAATAGAATTGAAGTCCTCACTTAGAGGTAAATAATACCCTAGAATATGTTATGTGTTGTTGTTCGAGGTGTTTTGTTTGGTCTTGGATGCCAATTTTTTTTTATTAAGGGATAAGGTCTAGGTTTCCTCCCTCAAACATGTCAAGGGCCTTAAAACCCATATACAGTGCTTCAAAACTCTTAGTGACATTAATAATCCCAATATAAGGCCAAGGATACCCTTAATAGGGCTTATGTACTGGTTAGAGGTATACTTGTTAATCTTAAATTTCTATTGGTTTCGTCTAATTTTTAAGGCCTAGTTTTCCTCCCTTAATCATGTTTATGTACCAAATACTTATAATTAGTTTAATTTACTCTGATTTACCCCTATATCCCTATTATAAGGCCAAAGATCCTCTCAAATAGTCATTTTTGTTGGCTTAACACGCCATTATTTTCCCTACATGCATAGAAGATTCATTTTACCTAAGTTCTAGAGTTTTTCTCTTAAATATGATGAGGACCAATAGGCATATCGCTAAAACCTTATAATGTCATCAAAACCCACCCATATACACTAAGAAAAATCTTAGGAAAACATGTATGTTGACCATATTTCTTTGACCTAGATTCTTAAAAGCTTCTTTTACAGACCGGGGTAGAGGTGTCCTCCCTCAATCATGTCCAAGGATTTGAGATCCATGCCTTGTGCTCAAAACATAATATTGATACTAATATCCATCAATAAATTTAATATTTCAATGTAAATACGCTCAATTGAATAATCAAATTTCAATTCAAATCACTTTTAATCTATTTTAGAATAACAATAAATTAAAAAAGGTCACCTTTACTTATTTGTCAATATTAACTACACTAGATATTTATTTCCTTAAATAATATTAAAAATGAATACTTGAATTGAGTTATTTACAAAAGAATTGTTTGTGTAGTTTTGGTCCTTGTGGTGCAAAGCCTCGTAAATGAATCATTTCAATTTATTTGTTTAAATATTATAGAAAACAATTGAATTTGTCATGATTGTGGTATCAAATCTCATAAATTAAATTTATCATTCTTTTGAGTGAAAAAATGAATTAAGTAATTTACAAAATAATTATTTGTGAAGTTATATTTATGGTTCAAATCATTATAAATAAATCATATTTGTACATGTCCATATGACAAATAATCTCTTGGTACCATTGTATGGCACTTCCATAGTCTTAGGATTCGTTTAGGCAAAGGCGTAGGTTTCTTCTCTCAATAATGTTGAGGGACACTAGACCTATCCCTGGTGATTAAAAACCTTATAATAGTGAAAAGTCTCACACTTAGATGATAAGAATACTCTTAGAAAGACATGTGGTGACCTTTGAGGTGTCTTTTTTCATCCTAGATTATTGAAAGTTTCTTTTATTATGCAAGGTGGAAATTTTTTCTCTTCACTAAAAAACTAATTATGATACTAATATCAATATAAAAATAAAATAATATTCTATTCAAATCATTTTTATTACTACTTTATAATACTAATAAATTAAAAGTGCATTTTAATTAGGTACTTTTTTGTTAAATAATAATTAAAATGATTAATTAAATTGAATTATTTACAAAATAATTATTTATGAGCTTGCTATGATTGTGGTGTAAAGCATCATAAATGAATCATGTGAATTTATTTGTTTGAAAATTACAAAAATAAAATATGAAATTGTTGTGATTATGGTGCAAAAACTCATAAATTAAGTTTGATGATTTCTTTGAACCATTTAAAAAAAAACAAAAAAATTGAATTAAGTTATCTATAAAATAATTATTTGTAAAGTACTTGTAATTATTGCAATTATGGTGCAAATTATCATAATTAAATCCTACTTGTACATGTCTATGTGACAAATAATATCTTAACACCACTTTATAGTACTTGCCAACATGGAATTTCACTTAAAGTGGATGAGCGAAAAATCTATTCGCAATAATATTAATAAACATTAACACCACCTTAACACCAGAAAAATGTAACTAGTGTTAATACCACCACCTTAACACCACAAAATCGAAGTAGTGCTAACTTGTGATGTTAAAACATAGATTTTCTTCTTGTGTACACATAGACAGGACATTGTTTTTATATGGATATGGATAGGATATGTGTATAATTATCCTCCATGCATGATTGGATTCAATCATATTTTTCGATTTGCCATTTTTTCATTTTCGGTTGTAAGGTCGAATTCGACTGCCATTTGTTTCATCGGATGTTATGCACGTTCCGTAACTTCCATTCTTTGTATTTTTCTTAATTGAAATATTTATGCTGTAGGCATTTTGTCAATGAAAGAAGCTGTCCCAAAAGATTCCTCGTCTCCCTGGCCATTAACATATCGACATGTGTCGCCTAATTATTGGCAAGTTTAATCGTTAAAATTTTTGGTTATTATATCTCGTGATCCAACAAGGACCAAAGAAGGCATGGAGTTGATTGGTTATGTACGCATTTTGAAAATGCTTAGGCTTTATTGTGTCAGGATTTTTTCTGTCTGTTTGTATTCTTTCTGCGTAACTTCTCCTTTGCCAATTCCATCCTTATTTTAAACTTGCTCTGCGTTCTTTTTTATCGGTCTGCCTCTACATAGAGATTAAAGAACCAGAGAGAAAATGCAAGCTATTGCAGCAAGTACCAAATTCAAACTCACATATACAATTTTTTTTATGGGAAGCAATATAAAGAATTGTCAAATTCAGAACTAGTTTTTTTCATGGCTGTTTTTTTCATGCCATTTACACAAGGTTCTCAAGCCGTTGGAGAAAATTCAAAACTCACATATACCATGCTGACTATTTTACGATATAAAATATATTTCTTTTTTTCAAGGCTTTTTTTTCATGCCATTTTTCACGTCCTTAGAGAATTCTTTTTCCAGAGGTAGAGAAATTTTTCCGCAGGTAGAGATTTAAGAGAAATTTTTCCACAGGTAGAGATTTATTTTGGGTTTTATTTTTCAAATAATGTTTTATCCAGCATGTTTTTAGTAGTATCTAAATTAATATCAATTTGGAGTACACCCGATTTTCGATTTTCGATATTTCGAATATCGAAAACCGAAGACCCGAGTTTCTGTTAAAATTTAAGTTATATATAAATATTATTAAAGATTGTCTATTTCTTATTTTCAATTTTTGGGTATTGAAAACCGAGAAAAATAATTTGCTCGCTTCTCGATTTCCAATTCCTGATATTACGTAAATATTACTAGGTATAAATATTAATTAAATATTTGCATTTTCTATTGTTTTTTTAATGTTATATACACATATCACTTAAACATTTGCATTTTGTTTTTTTTTAATGTTATATACAAATATTATTTAAATATTTGCATTTCTTCTTTAATATTATATACAAATGTTACTCGAAAAACGGGAAGCTAGAAAAGCTAAGATTTTCAGAGATTGTGGCATAAGAGAAAATTAGAGATTTTAATTGTTAAGATATTACATATACCCAATTTTCGATTTTAATATTAGGAGTAAACTTTCTATCCAACTATTTGCATCGATCGGACGACCTGGCTTACGTGAGCTTTCACATCACGCATTGCTGGTTGTCCGATCGATGCAAATGGTTGGGTAGAAAGTTTACTCCTTAATATTATATCCGATTTTTTATATTACTTATCTTAACAATTAAAGATTTTAGTTTTAATAAGGTGGATATTTCAGATTTAGGAATCATAGGTTTAATGGTTAATATATTACTTACACCCGATTTCCGATTTTATATATCGAAAAGCGAGACTCAAGTTTTTGTTAAAATTTAAATTATATGTAAATATTATTTAAAGATTGTCTATTTCTTATTTCCTATTAAAAGCTAAGATTTCCGAAGATTCTGGCACAAGAAAAAAGTTGATGTGTTTTTTTAATGTTATATACAAATATTACTTAAACATTTGTATTTTCTTTTGTTTTTTAATGTTATATACAAATATTATTTAAATATTTGCATTTTTTTATTATCAGTGGTATATATAAATGTTACTTGAAAATGGGGAAGCTGAAAAAGTTAAGATTTCCGGAGATTGTGACACAAGAGAAAAGTAGAGATTTTAATGGTTAAGATATTACTTATACCCAATTTCTGATTTTAAGAGTACATTCAATTTTCGATATTTGGGATATCGGGAACCGGAGACTCAAGTTTTTGTTAAAATTTAAATTATATATAAATATTATATAAATATTGTCTATTTCCTATTTTCCATTTTTAGGTATTCAAAACCGAGAAAAATAATTTGCCATATTTCTCACTTTTGGGTATTGGAAACCAAGAAAAATAATTTGCTCTCTTCCCGATTTTCGATTCCCGATATTACTTAAATATTACTAGGTATAAATATTACTTAAATCTTTGCAATTTTCTATTGTTTTTTTAATGTTATATACAAATATTACTTGAACAATTTTTTTTTAATGTTATATATAAATATTATTTAAATATTTACATTTTTTTTCTTTAATGTTGTATACAAATGTTACTCAGAAATCCAAAGATTGTGACACAAGAGAAAAATAATTTGGTCACTTCTCGATTTTCGATTCACGATATTACTTAAATATTACTAAGTATAAATATTACTTAAATATTTGCATTTTTCTATTGTTCTTTTAATGTTATATACAAATATCACTTAAACAATTGTATTTTTCTCTTGTTTTTTTTAATGTTATATACAAATATTATTTAAATATTTGCATTTTTTTCTTTAATGTTATATACAAATGTTATTCATAAAAGCTGGAAAAGCTAATATTTTTGGAGATTGTGGCACAAGAGAAAATTAGAGATTTTAACCATTAAATTTTAGTTTTAATAAGGTGGATATTTAGGATTTCAGAATCATAGGTTTAATGGTTAAGATATTACTTATGCCTGATTTCCGATTTTAGATATCGGAATGAGAGACTCATGTTTTTGTAAATATTATTTAAAGATTCTCTATTTCCTATTAAAAGCTAAAATTTTCGGAGATTGTAGCACAAGAGAAAAGTTAATGTTTTTTTAATGTTATATATAAATATTATTTAAATATTTGCATTTTTTTCTTTAATGTTATATATAAATGTTACTTGAAAATCGGGAAGTTAGAAAAGCTAAGATTTTCAAAGATTGTGGCACAAGAGAAAAATAGAGATTTTAATGGTTAAGATATTACTTATACCCAATTTTTTATTTTAATATTATATCCGATTTTTTATATTACTTATCTTAACCATTAAAGATTTTAATTTTAATAAGGTGGATATTTCGGATTTCAGAATCATAGGTTTAATGGTTAAGATATTACTTATACCCGATTTTCGATATTTAGGATATCGAAAACTGGAGACTCGAGTTTTTGTTAAAATTTAAATTATATGTAAATATTATTTAAAGATTGTTTATTTCATATTTCTTATTTCTCATTTTCAGTTATTGGAAACTGAAAAAAATAATTTTCCCTATTTCCCATTTTCGGGTATTGAAAATCGAGAAAAATAATTTTCTCGCTTTCGAATTTCTGATTCTCAATATTACTTAAATATTACTAGGTATAAATATTACTTAAATATTTTCATTTTTCTATTGTTTTTTTAATGTTATATACAAATATTACTTTTTTTTGTTGGCAAAATTGTGGAACCCCCCCTAACTAGCAGGGTTTCCATTGGCTAAGTAACCACAAACCAGGGGCATCTAAGCCGTCAAAATCACCAAGGGATCGCACCCTGTCTGGACCGCACCAACCCTTAACATGGTTAGATTTCTTGGTATCCGACGGGATTATAACCAATGACATTTCAGCTTAGGGGGTGTCTTAACCATACCCCGCCACCAACTGTTCTACATCTCGTGGATATATACAAATATTACTTAAACATTTGCATTTTCTTTTGTTTTTTTTAATGTTATATACAAATATTATTTAAATATTTGTATTTTTTTCTTTAATGTTATATACAAATGTTAGTCGAAAATATACAAATGTTATTCAGAAATCCACAGATTGTGGCACAAGAGGAAAATAATTTGATCGTTTCCCGATTTCTGATTCCCGATATTACATAGATATTACTAGGTATAAATATTACTTAAATATTTACATTTTTCTATTGTTTTTTTAATGTTATATATAAATATCACTTAAACATTTACATTTTGTTTTGTTTTTTTTAATGTTATATACAAATATTATTTAAATATTTGTATTTTTTTTCTTCAATGTTATATACAAATGTTACTCGAAAATTCGGAACTTGAAAAAGCTAAGATTTTCAAAGATTGTGGCACAAAAAGAAATTACAGATTTTAATGGTTAAGATATTACTTATAACCAATTTTTTATTTTTATATTATATCTGATTTTCGATATTACTTATATTAACCATTAAAGATTTTAGTTTTAATAAGGTGGATATTTCGATTTCGAAATCATAGGTTTAATCGTTAAGATATTACTTATACCTGATTTCTGATTTTAGATATTGGAAACCGAAGACTCAAGTTTTTGTTAAAATTTAAATTATATGTAAATATTATTTAAAGATTGTCCATTTCCTATTAAAAGTGAACATTTCCAGAGATTGTGGCACAAGAGAAAAGTTAATGTTTTTTTAATGTTATATACAAATATTACTAAAACATTTGTATTTTCTTTTCTTTTTTTAATGTTATATACAAATATTATTTAATTATTTACATTTTTTTTCTTTAATGTTATATACACATGTTACTCAGAAACTGGGAAGCTAGAAAATCTAAGATTTATGGAGATTGTGGCATAAGAGAAAAGTAAAGATTTTAATGGTTAAGATATTACTTATACTAATATTATATTTGATTTTAGAATCACAGGTTTAATGGTTAAGATATTACTTATATCCGATTTTTTATTTTCGATATTTAAGATATCGGAAACCGGAGACTCAAGTTTTTGTTAAAATTTAAATTATATGTAAATATTATTTAAAGATTGCCTATTTCCTATTTCATATTTTCCATTTTGGGGTATTGGAAACCGAGAAAAATAATTTGCTGGCTTCCCGATTTCTGATTTCTGATATTATTTAAATATTACTAGGCACAAATATTACTTAAATATTTGTATTTTTCTATTGTTTTTTTAATCTTATATACAAATATTACTTAAATATTTGCATTTTCTTTTATTTTTTTTAATGTTATATGCAAATATTATTTAAATCTTTGCATTTTTTTCTTTAATGTTATATACAAATGTTACTCAGAAATCCAGAGATTGCAGCACAAGAGAAAAGTTAATGGTTTTTTAATGTTATATACAAATATTGCTTAAACATTTGTATTTTCTTTTGTTTTTTTAATGTTATATACAAATATTATTTAAATATTTACATTTTTTTCTTTTATGTTATATACAAATGTTACTCGAAAACCAAGAAGCTGGAAAAGCTAAGATTTCTGGAGATTGTGGCACAAGAGAAAATTAGAAATCTTAATAGTTCATATTACTTATACCCAATTTTTGATTTTAATATTATATTCAATTTTCGATATTATTTATCTTAACCATTAATGATAATGATTGAACACTATAAAAACGTTGATACACAAATACTTCATAGTTATTAAATCGAGCTCATATTCATAATTAAAAAAACGACTATCTACAACGGATTAAACCAAAAGCCTCTCAAAAATGGAGTTTGACAAATAAAATCTTCGTAACCTAAAAAATCCCTCACCAAAAAGAGTATTTTCTTCGATAAGTTCAATAGCAATGTTAAGATCATGGCAAAGAATTGCGATGGGAGGAGGATGGTTCAATTTCTTCATGCTTCTTGTGGGCTTGCTTCCCCATGTTACATCATAAAGTGAATCTTATTTATCTGACAATTTGTTGTTTTATGGAGATTGATGGGGTATTTGAACTTATGAAGTAAAGAGTGCTAACAGTATTTAAATTTTTTTTGCAGTGTTCATTCTATCATCAACTTGAATTCTATGTCATGTTACAATATCCGTGAAGTTTAATATATGAATTTTATTACTTTGATTTCCTGACTCATTGGTATATCTGAATACTATATAAATCTCTCGGTGACTTTACCAACCTTCCTATAGTTGGTTCATGCTTTTAGTATCTTGAGGTTTTTGTATTTAAGGGGTGAGTAAATTCATTGCCTAAGTATGTTGAGTTTATTGTATTTTCTTTTTCTAACAACCATTTGAAAATATACTTTTCGTATTATTTTAAGCCTACAACAATGAGAAAACATGTATATTTTTAATCTCTATTTAAATGTATTAAAAGCATTATTGACCTTAGTCAATCTAACCATTAATATTTATTTAGCAAAAAATCTATTATATATAATCTAATTACCATAAAATTTTATCTAAAATTGAGAATGCCCCTCTTCTCGAGTGCAAGATTAATGCATAATGAGACAATTGTTTTGTGGCCTTCAATATTTAAAACAATATGGTTGAGGTGTTTTTTTTAATCAAACTATGGCGTAAATAATATAATCATTCTTGTCTTTGTATCTATGAAATAGAGATTAAGTGAAAGAAAATATCAATCGAAAATTAGCAAGAGAAGTATTGTTTCATGCATTCTTAAGATAACTAAGGATAATAATTTATGCCTAAAATGTACACCTTATGTAAATATTACAATAATATTTACATATAATTTAACCAGTGACCGAGCAACCTTTCGTTAAGTTTTTTATCCATTTTGGATTTTCGATTTTCGAAACACAATACCCAATTTCCGAAATCGCATATCGAAAACCGCAAATTCGAGTTTTTGTTAAAGATATTTGACGTAACCGCGATTTTTTATTTCCGATATTTCGGATATCAAAAATCGAAGACTCGGTTTTTTGTTCAAATAATTTGCTACTTCCATAATCAGATTTCCAAAAAATAGGACATAGATTTCATATTGCTAAAATAGTTATTTATTTATTTTTAATTATAAATTCATTTAAATGAACAACGTTTTATTTTGTTTGTATTCATTTAAATTAACAAAATTGTTTGCATTGTTTTCATTATAATTTTATTTTAATTATTTTGTTTTCATAATAATTTTGTTTTCATTGCTAAATAACCCATTAGATATACTTATAAATTTATCATCTCACTTCACAACACACAGAATAAGGATGGACAATTGATTGTTATTTGGTAAGGAGAGTCACTTCACTTCGTGATTTCTTCTTAACAAATTTATCAAATAAGAGTTAAAATAAATTGTGAATAAAACTATGATATCTATAGCCAAATTATATCTCGCTCCCAAGTGCATATTAATGTATAATGAGACAATTATTTTGTGGCCTTAAGTATTTAAAATAATATGGTTGAGGTGACATTTTTAATAAAACTATGGGATAAATAATAGAATAATTTTTGTCTTTGTATCTACGCAATAAAGATTATGTTCAACAAACAATTTATTACCTATTTTTGTACATTATTTAAAAGATACAAAGAAGAATTAATATTTATTATAAAATTGATAGATTTCATAGTTTTAAGATATAAAATATTATTTTCAAATTTAAAATAATTTGCTCGCTTCCCGATTTCTGATTCTCAATATTACTTAAATATTACTAGGTATGAATATAACTTAAATATTTGCATTATTCTATTGTTTTTTTAATGTTATATACAAATATTACTTAAATATTTTTATTTTCGTTTGTTTTTTCAATGTTATATACAAATGTTACTCGAAAATCGGGAAGTTGGAAAAGCTAAGATTTCTGGAGACTGTGGCACAAGATAAAAGTTAATGTTTTTTTAATCTTATATAAAAATATTACTTAAACATTTGCATTTTTTATTATTATCTTATATACATATATTATTTAAATATTTGCATTTTTTTTTTCTTTAATGTTATATACAAATGTTACTCGAAAATCGGGAAGATGGAAAAGCTAAGATTTCTGGAGATTGTGGCACAAGAGAAAAGTTAAGATTTCAGTTCACTTGCTCAATGAAGAGAGTTGTATCGGCCAACAAATATTGACAACACGGCGAGTAGTGATAATCCTAAATTGAGGAATTGGGTAATTGATAACACATTCATCCCCTATTTATAACACATGAAATCTTGGGATTATTGGTATACTCTAATATATATTGGATCCGAAACTATTTACGGTTTGTAATGCATACTGGATAATAATGTAATGAGTTTTATTAAATAAATAATGTAATGTGTACGCTTTTTTATTTGCTAAATCAAGATCGAAAATCCAGAAACAAACATTCAGTCGAAAAAGATGTGGTATTTCTAGTTTTCGAGATTTGGAATATCGAAAATCAGGAATAGGGAAAGCAGACCAAATTATTAACTAGAAATGATAATTCTAGTTTCAAAGATCCGAGGTATCAGAAACGTCTCTGTCTCATATTTCTTTTATCTTATTTCCCGATTTCCAAAAGCGAAAGTCTAGAATAATGGTATACTTGAGAATAATAGAACTTAAATCTATGCGATAATTAAATGGTATAATAATAACAATTATGCATATAAAATACATAACATGCTTCTATAGATTTAAAAAATTGTTTTCTTACCTATTCTTGAAATGCTGGACGGAGCGTACGATAGGATTTCCCATTTCAAAGAATATTCCAAACCACATGAGAACCATATTCAAGCACGGCGAAAAGAATTACATGATACCCATTATGTATATTATATACATAATTGTTATTATTATACCATTTAATTATCTCATAGATTTAAGCTCTATCATTCTCAAGTATACCATTATTCTTGACTTCAACTTTCGGAAATAGGGAATAAGATAAAAGAAATATATGAGACAAAAACTTTTCCTACTTCAGCATATGCAGAAGTCGAAATGTATAAAAAGCTGTTATAAATCTAGAAATGTTTTATAGATTTAAAAAACTCTTATTTGCTTATATGTATAAAATCTACTATAAACATGGTAACAAAGACTAGTATTCAGAATAGCAATAGAGTCTTAAAAACTCGGTTGAGGGACTAAAAATTGAAGGAGAGGCTATGGGCCTTGGTAATTCTCACTAGCCAAAAGGCTAGGTAATTGGATTGAATACTCAAGGTCAACCTGACCTGAGTTCTTACAGTTAGAACCCCAGAAAGAAATTGTGTTTTTAGTAATCTCCCTTACCTAATCCTTTCTAATGATTAGTGTGATGTGAATATTAGTCTTTTTATATTGCAAGATGAGCTGAACAAGTTATGGTATCTACAATCCTATTAGTTGCAATAGTGCATGAGGTTTTATGCTAAAAGTATTATGAACAAATTGAATTATTCCATTTAAGTTTGAATTCTCGCAGAACTGATAATCGCAATTGATAGGAAAGATCATAAAATTCATTCATTGTATGTGTATAAAACAATAATCAAACTCACAAATATATGCATATATTTTTTTCTTGAACATATTGGAATATCATGCCTGTGAGTTTTTCATAAAACCCTAATTTCTGTCATTTAATTTAAGTTGAATGATTCAATGTATCGCTTTAGATTTAAATATTCAGCAATGTTTGGCTATATTCAAATGCCACCCTATTCTTTAAGTTGGCTTGTGATTTTTGGACTTGGCCTGTTATTTTGTTTATTCAGACATAGTTACATATCTATACTTTCCCCCCTCTACATGTGTCGCCCATTATTTGGCAAGTTTAGATACAACACGCCATGGTCATATTTTATGTTTCTTTTTCCAAGCCGAAAGTGCTATATAATTCATATTTATCTAAGAACATTTGTCTTATTATTTTATTAATTAATTAATGTGGAGAAGATCTATTAATTTTTACCATGGAAATGTAATTTTGTTGTTTTCAAAGTAATTAGACGTTCAAATAGAATATTGTTGATTACCTATTTCTGATTTTCGATTTGTGGGTATCGAAAACTAGAAATTCCACTTTCTGTTAAGGTTGTTTGGGGTATCCACAATTTCCAATTTTTGATTTCCGATATTTTGGATATCGAAAACCAGAGACTTAGGTGGTAGTACTACACAGTTTTTGTTACTTGGAGAAATATTTTATCATGCATTTCACAAAGCGAAAATGAACGTCAAGAGGTGAGATTAGCTTTTATAATTATAATTTTTGTTTTTAATGAAGATTGTTTTTTGTTTTGATGTTAATATTATGCTGCTATATTCAAGATCATAAAAAATAAGATATTATTTTATCAAGCTAAAAGTACTATCTAATTCATATTTATCTATGAACATTTTTCTTATTATTTTATTAATTAATTAATGTGGAGAAAATCTATTAATTTTTACCATGAAAATTTAATTTTGTTGATTTCAAAGTAATTACACATTCAAATAGAAGATTGTCAATTTTCGATTTCTGATTTCCAATTTGCGGATATCAGAAACCGGAAATTCCACTTTTCATGGAGACTATTTTTTGTTTCGATGTTAATATTATGCTACTATATTCAAGATCATGGAAAATGAGATATTATTTTTCCAAGCTGAAAGTGCTATATAATTCATGTTTATCCAAGAACATTTGTCTTGCCATTTTATTAATTAATTACTGAAATAAAATGATAAATCAAACTAACTTTTAATTTTAAATTATTTAATTATAGTAAATTTGATTTTAATTATATTTATTTCTTAATTCTATAGTTTTCCGAAATTCCCACATTAAATAATAATGCCGACTGTGGAGAAGATCTATTAATTTTTACTATGGAAATATAATTTTGTTGATTTTAAAGTAATTACACGTTCAAATAGAAGATTGTTGATTTCCTATTTCCGATTTCCGATTTGCAGGTATCAGAAACTGAAAATTCTACTTTTTGTTAAGGTCGTTTGGGGTATCCGCAATTTTCGATTTTTGATATTTTAGATATCGAAAACTAGAGACTCAAATGGTAGTACTACATAGTTTTTGTTAGTTGGAGAAATATTTTATCATGCATTTCACAAAGTGCAAAGGAACGCCGAGAGGTGAGATTAGTTTTTATAATTATAATTTTTGTTTTTAATCGACACAGTTTTTTGTTTCAATGTTAATATTATGCAACTATATTCAAGATAATGGAAATGAGATATTCTTATTCCAAGCTAAAAGTGCAATATAATTTATATTTATCTAAAAACATTTGTCTTATTATTTTATTAATTAATTAATGTGGAGAAAATCTATTAGTTTTTACCATGGAAATGTAATTTTGTTGATTTCAAAGTAATTACACGTTCAAATAGAAGATTTTCGATTTTCAATTTGCGGGTATCAGAAACTGGAAATTCAACTTTTTGTTAATGTTATTTGGGGTATCCGCGGTTTTTTATTTTCGATATTTCAGATATCGAAAACCAAAGACTCAGGTGGTAGTACTACATAGTTTTTGTTAGTTGGAGAAATTTTTTATCATGCATTTCACAAAGTGCAATGGAACACCGAGAGGTATAGTAACTGATTTTAATTATATTTATTTTTTAATTCAATAGTTTTCTGAAATTCCCACCTGAAATAACAATGTCGAATGTGGAGAAGATCTATTAATTTTTACCATGGAAATGTAATTTTGTTGATTTCAATGTAATTACATCTTCAAATAGAAG
>LPNX010011725.1:250429-260584 GCA_001517045.1 Pseudotsuga menziesii | reverse complement strand
ATATATATATTGGTAAAACAAAGGTGCAACCTACAAATATATATTTAACTATTTCTATTCAGGATCAAATTAATACATACTATAATTTTGTGTTCAAATTAATCATACTTTTTATTCTATGAAAAAATTTCATAGATCGTCTTATGGAAGAAAGGTTTTTTTCTAGTTAAATCCCACCGGCAAATTCTTAAAACTTAAAGTACTGATACCTAATCAGTAACCCATTGATGTTCAGAGGAGATTGTGTGATACTTGCCCACTTTCAAAATGGTATAGAAGGAATTTAATTCTTATGATAGCGAGTGATCGTAACAATAGTCAATACGTGGGTAATTCTGAATTTGAAATCAGATATTTGTATCACGGATAACAGAGATAAAGAGGAATAAAGTGAGCATTGTCATTGATGAAGTTTTATAGATTTCTTTTTTTCTTAAAAATATGTTTTTTATGTAATAAAGTGATATAAATTTCGCTTTTGACATAAAGAGATATTGTATATTTTAATAGTAATCCACGTGGAGTAGTTGAAATGGAAAGTTGTTATCATAATGGTTTGGAGTTAAATTTTAATTAAGAATATTTTTTGAATAAATTTTATAAATATTATATAAAAATAAAATAAATTAATAATAAACCTTAAAATTTTTAGATAAATAAATAATTTGCAGAGTTAGTGAAAACCAAGTATTGTCTTTTGCCTCTAATAGGTTGTTTGTCATTTGATTTTATAAAGATGTTTTTTTAAATTTAAATTATATGTAAATATTATTTAAAGATTGCCAATTTTTTATTTCCTATTTTCTATTTTCGGGTATATTTGAAACCGAAAAAAATAATTTGCTTGCTTCTCGATATCCGATTCCTGGTATTACTTAAATATTTGCATTTTGTATTGTTTTTTTAATGTTATATACAAATATTACTTAAATGTTATATACAAATGTTACTCAGAAATCAAGAAGATGGAGAAGCTAATACTACAAATGTTTATTGGTACACTCTGATATATATTGGATTTGAAACTATTTAGGGTTTCTAACGTACAGTGGATAATAATGTAATGAGTTTTATTAATAAAATAATGTAATGCGTATGATTTTCGATTTGCTTAAATCGGGATCGCAGATCGGAAACAAACATTCAGTTGAAAAAGATGTGGTGTTTCCAGTTTTCGATATTTGGAATATCGAAAATCGAGAATAGGGAGCAAGAGGAAAAGGGGGAGTGAGAGGAAGGGAAAGAAAGAAAGAGAGAGAGAGCAAGGGATACTTACAATCCGCAATATGAACCAGAAATTGATAGTGCCCATGCATCCTATTCGATCCCTTGGGTGTATATATTTTGTTCTTGAGTTTTTTATAATCGCGATTTGCATAAGGACAACAACGAGACCTTCAATTTTACATAAGGTGAAACTTTCCATTTTTCGATTCTCCAAAATCGGCAAAGCAGATACAAAATAAATCGAAAGCAATCTCAGCTATATCTAAAAAGAAAATAGTCGGAAATCGAAAATCGGGTAAACAACATACCATTTTAACAAAACTGAAATCGAAAAACACATTTCCCTGTTGAAAATTATAAGATTTCAAATCCAAACATAAAACAAACTTCAACAAACATACAACAAATGCATTTCCGCTTCCCAATTTCGGAAATCGAAAATCGCAATCAAGAAATACAACTTGAGAAAAAAAATTTAACATTTATTGTGAAAATCAAATTTAGTCATAAATGTCTTGAGCTAAAATCTCAAAAATAACTATTATTAAATAGTAATTTCTAGTATTCCAAGCTAGATAAAAAAAATTCAGTTGCAAAAAGACAGAGTATTTTTACCCTTTAAATGTTTTTTTGCACCTTGGTACAAATTCTAGTTATATTCGTAGCAAGTAGGTCAAGTTATTACCAATTTCCTATCCTATGTTGACCTAGTGAACATATACCCACATGGATGAATAGATTGATCAGACGCAATCATTAGATTCAAGTTATAGTTTGCCACGATGCTTGAAAAAAAGGACGATTCGTGTCTATATGAATGGAGAAATTCAAGTGCATTGGTTGAATCATACTTTCAGTTTGTACATATTCACATTAATATTTGTGAATTAATCTTGTATATAAAGTTTTAAATTAAAGTGAGATAATAATGAAGTGGTTTTCAAATAAGAAAATAAGTTCTATGTGAAAACTATAATAACCTAGATTAATAAGTTAGTATAATTATTTAGTTTGTGGTTGATAAGTGTTATAATTTTTAGTAAATTAATTTTTACAGATATAAATTAATAAGCTGGTATAACTACTTACTAGTTTGCAGCACGTAAATGTTAATAAATTCTAAGTTAAAAAGTATTATTAAATTATATTTTATTTATGTGTTAAAGTTAATTCATTTATGAATTATTACAGGTTAAAGACCTAGCTGTAAAGTTTAATAAATATTTTAAAGAAAACCCAACTTTAATTTTGATTTTTTAGAAAAAAGATATAGTAAAGAGACTACACCCAAAACAAATGAAATTAGTTGTTTATACCTACTTTAAGAAATGATTTAATCTAATAATTTAAAATTTTTTAATTTAATTGTTTTACATAGTTTAATTTAGTAATTTAAAAATGTTATAATTTAATAATTATTTAGAAATCAAATTTAATCTCATAATTTAAAAATGTTTTGATCTAACAAAGTTAAAGTTAAAGTTTGATATAAAAATAATTGGATAATAAATAAGAAGTCATAAGAAAATGTTTAAGAAAATGTTTATGACATTTAGAAAAAACAAAATTGTATTAAATACTTAAAGTTGAAGATATTAATTGTGTAATAATTTATAGAAATTTTATAAAATTTGCATTTCTTTTCTAACAAAATTTTATCAAAATATATATATATTTTTCCATTAACATTAAAAAGGTTAAATAAATTATTAAACTTTGATAAATTTCTAGCATAATGTCAACTAATTAAAATATTAATTATCATATTTATTTGAATAAACAAATAAATATTCTTTTAAAAATATAAAAAACAAAGTCAATCTTGAGTTTCATTAATATGTTAATATATGAAATGTGAAAAAAGGCTTAATTGAATATCAAAATAAATATTTGAAAATTTGAGTTTAAAGTTTTTATTCAATAAATTTATCTAAAAATATATTATAATATGTTAAATTTTTTATATATATTTAAAAATGTTATATTTCAATAACTATATTCAATCATTAATGTGATTGTCACATCTATCAAGATTAGTCATTATAGTTATTTTAATAAACAAGACAGTTGACATTATTAGAATTTATTTCTAAAATTTTATCAAAAAACCATTATAATATATTCATGTTTATATATATATTTAAAAAAAATATTATATTTAAATAAAAGTTGTATATAGTGATATACAACTTTAAATATTATATCTAACTAAACTTTATATATAGTGATATAACTATATTTAATCATTGATGTGATTTCTGCGTAACATTTGTATATAACATTTAAGTAATATTTGTATATTAATGATATTTGTATACAAATGTTACTCTGAAATCATTGATATTTAATCTATTTAACTGCACTCTCTTATACATTTCTTTTCAAGATTTTGTGATACATTTGTAAGACCAATTCGTGAGTTTGCTAGTTGCTTCAACTTTTCAGCTTCAGACTTCTTTTTGCTCAGGTATTTTTCTATAATATAATTTGTTTTTTAATGTTTGTTTTTATACTAAAATTTTTGAAGTTTGTTTTTGTTGCATAAAGTATATTTATTTAATTTTTGATAAATATTTTCAATATTCTGCATATTGTTTTTTTATTATTATTTTGCATTTGTAATGCCATTGACATGCCTTATATCAATTATTTTAAAATATATAACGCTATCATCTATTTGTAGAGATAATTTATCTTCCATTTAAATTCTAAAACAAGCACATATAATTTATCTGCAATATATTTTTTGTTTTATGATAAAACTGATAAAGAAATCAAAGTCTACTTGTAAGATTATGCGTTCCAACTTCCCTATTGTGTTTCCTCAATGCCATTGCCATGCCTTATGTCACGAAGTATTAAGGGAGGCCGGTAAGTAAGTATTTGATGTTTTATGTGAAAGCATCGGCCAGCAAGCAATCATACGAATGCATGCATGATGCAGGGTTGGTTATGTTCTCAAAAGTTATAAAAATGCTTCTCTTATAAATCTTATCTTCTTGATCTCACATAGAGGCCATAGATATAACTGCTGGCTGGGTATTATAGGTACCAAGTTAACCTAGGAAGGAAGTTCTTTGCTTAGTAATGAGCTATGACATGATAGGAGATGTTCATTGACCAATCCATCTTGGTTTGGAATGGCTGTCGATTCTTGCCGATAAAGAAATTGTTTAAAACTTTCTAGAGTTTTATTTCAATTTTTTTTTGTAGTTTTTTATACTTTGAAATTTAAATTCATAAAATATTTAATTTATTGAAATAAAACATGTTTTTTAATATATTGAAATATAAATGTTTTAGATTTTTTTTATCATATATATATTGAAATATAAATGTTATAGATTTTTTTATTTTTTTTATATGTTGAAATGTAAATTCGGAAAATATTTAATTTATTGAGATGTAAATTGTTAAACATGTTTTTTTAATATATTGAAATATAAATGTTTTAGATTTTTTTGTCAATATATGTTGATATTTAATTTATTGAAATGTAAATTTTAAAACATGTTTTTTTAATATATTAAAATATAAATGTAAAGTAAAATTCTAATCTAAACATTAATATTCCATTGTTTGATGAATTAAAATTTTTATTGTATTTTGATATTATATTCTAATTTTTTATTTTTATTTAAAACTCAATTTAGTTTTTTTATCCAAGAGCGTCAACTTACTGTTGTTTTGTTTTAAGCTATGTATAAACTCATTTATTCATGATAAGTAAAGAAGTTTTACAAAATATGTTGTGTGTATGGTGTTGTTTATTTGATATTGTTAATTAGTCCATTTTGTTTTTCTATATAACTTTATTTTATTTTAGTTATAAAAAAGTTGAAAGAAATGAGAAATCTTTGTTAATAATGTAATTTAATTTATTAATATTTTTCCATTTAATTCTATGATGTTATATATCTTTATATAATTTTTATTTTTTTAATTTTAAGTTTAAATAGTTTTTTAATATATTACAAATTTATTAAAAAATGACAATTAACAATTTAATTTAGTAATATTTTTTTTGATTTGTAAATTTTGGACAAACTTATTTTCATTCAATTGATAGTATAACATTATTTATGATAATGTTGAATGGCATCTCTAATTTAAAATTTGAGATACAAAATATATCAAATTGCGAAGACAAGTTATATACTTTTATTTATTTATTTTAAGTTTGAATGGTTTTATATATATTATAAATCGATTAAAAATGACAATTAACAATTTAATTTTTTAATCGTTTTTTTAGAGCTATAAATTTGGGATAAACTTATTTTGATCCAATTCTTGGTATGATAATATTTATGATAATGTTAAATGACATGCCTAACTTAAAATTTGAGACATAAATATATCAAATTGTAAAGATAAGTTGCTAATTACCCTTTGTCAACTATACTTACTTTTTTTAATGTTTAAAAATATCAATTCTATTATCTATATAGTGAATGGATTATGGCATACATTAGCTCTCATGTGAAAAATCAATATACATTAACAAATCATTAATAATAAAAATAATATTTTAATTATTCAAATAATTAATAGTAAAAATTATTTTAATGAAATAATTAAGAAACAAAATTCAATAAATTAAATAGAAAACAATTATATATGAATGTATTCATATATCAGTTTTTCATATATGTCTATACTGAAAACAATAATAATTCTTTTATATTTTTTCATTTTAATATCAATGTATTTTTTATATTCATTTTACATGGAAATATAGTGTTGTTTTGTATTGATCTATTTACTTATTTTAGTGTCTGTGTTAATGAAGTAGGTGTAAAGATTGAAAAATGTCTCCCATTGGTCGCCCTAAGAAGGATAAGAATCAATTGTCAATTGTTGATGCATTTGGTATATCGTAATGTTATAATCAACCATGTAATTTCTCAAATGAAGTCAATACTCATTCACATGAAGATGAAGAATCTGATAGTGTAGAAATTATTGAAGGGGAACAACCATCAAAGAAAAGAAAAAGAAATTTCAAATCTAAATGGAAGACAAGATTTCCATGGGCTTATGTTATAAAGGATTGCAATGGTAATGAAAGAATAAAATGTTCATGGTGTGTTAAATTTAAGAGAGACACTCCATTTGCTAAAGAGGGAAGTATCACTCTTCAAGTTAGTGGTTTAAATGGCCATTCAGAATCAGAAGCTCATAAATTTTCTTTACAACTTTTGGAGAGAGAAACCAAACGAAAAAATATTCCGATTACCAAATATGTAGAACTAATGGTAGATTCTCAGAAGGAGAGAATTATAACAGTGATTGAAAACATGTATTTTGTTTCTATACATGATTTAACTTTAGAAATGTACAAGTCAATTTGTGACTTGAATAGGTACAAAGGCACTCCACACATGCCTTTAACATATGAATATCTCGCATACATAAATACAACATCTGGAAAAGAGTTTCTTTAAGCTTCTAAGGAGTTATATTGGAAAAAGTTCAAAGATGAAATTTTACAAAGCCCTTTTTACTCAATTTTAGTTGATAAAAGCACTGATCAAACAATGGCACACCATTTGATAGTTTATGTTACATATCTGACAAATGAAGGAAGAGGGAAATGTGTAACAAAATTCATATGCTTGCTTCAAATAAAGGATGGAATGGCTCAATGTATGTATGATGCAGTGAGGTCTCTTTTAGAAGAGATGGATCTATCTTTGATGAAGTTAGTTGGCTTTGGCTCTGATGGGGCATCCTCCATGAGGGGTATTCATGAATGTTTATATTCTAAGATTCATTGAGATGCCCCTCATTTGTTAGATGTACATTGCATAGCTCATAGAGAAGCATTAGCAGCAAATGATGCTTCATCTCATTTTCTAGAGTTGTGTAATGTACCTAAATGACCCCAATGCCATTATGTGTAAAGAGGGGGTAAAATTTTTCGTTCCGTGTTACTAATCAAAGGAATCAATAGTGTTAGTGTCAGATTTTACATGGTATTTTAATAGAAGCATGACTAATCAATTTTGATAACATCAGAACTATACGCAATGTAACAATCATTAGACTAAAGATAACCACATTCTATTCTACATGAACATAGATCTTTCTTAAGGGATTAATTGTTTATCCATCCATCAAAATACTTAATGTAACACACCTATGTCAGCAAGAACAAAATTGTAACATCTCTCTGATAAATGATAGGAAAAATATAAGTTTTTACGGGAGACTCTTCAAATCTAACTTAGGGTTTACGAGTGATAAAGTTCAATCAATTAAATCTAATCACCACAAAGTCATACTTTTGCACTTGCATTTCATAAATATAAATAGAGTCATAACTTTGTATTTTAGATAATGGAATCCATATTTACAACATTAGGTGCATGAACATTTAACACATATAAGAATCACATTTCCTCGAATTAAAATCCACAAAATCATTTGGAATAAATATATCCATATATACCCCGGATTTCAACATACATTGTGACTAACATATTGTACATCCATTCATGTTTATGAATGTCCAAACACTCATTTGGGGTCGTTCATCTATTGGCACCATTGTATTAGTTGTAACATTTTTTTAAACCTTTGGTGCACATAAGATCGAGTTCATAAGATGAATTTCATCAAGAACACAATGCATAAAACATGTAAGATAAATTGCATCAAGTACACAATGCATAAACATGTAAGAAAAATTGCATCAAATACACAATGGATAAACATGTAAGACAAATGGGAGCAAGTTCACATAAGATAGCCACCTAAAAACGCATAAAATAAATCACATCAAAAAACATAAGACACAATACCAATGTATGTGGTTCACCCCAACCTTGGGGTTACGTCCACCAAACCATTGTATCTTTCATCATTCATCCAATTTCAGATTTACAAAAATGCAACATCATTGTTGACATACATTTTTCTTCTCAGAGGCTCTCTTTCTGAGAGTATCTCCACTAGGAACTAGACATTCTTGGTCTCAAAATTCATTAATCCCAAAGGGGTCAATCACCAGTTTGTGTAACATAAGCTATTTTTCACTACCAAATATTATTATTCCATGGTATCTAAGTCGAAGGTAAATCCCACTTAATTAAGAAAGGTCATTTACCAACAAAAGCATTCCTAAACTATGTCAATGGCACAAAGCATCCTCATCTTTCCTCTAGTCTCAAAGTATGTGCGACAAGCAAGTTTCAAATAATTGTACAAGGCAAGAAAAGTTCCACGATAGGGAACATGTATTGACTTTAACAATTATTGGGAGGCTTCAACAATATCCATAGTTAGCATGGTTATTCCAGTTCTGTCATTTTCTCTTGGTTTGCAAATTGCAGGATCCTTTCAGTCATATTTTCGATTTTCCCGATATTTAAAATAAAGAAATAGTGGGTGAAGTAATCCTTATTTTCCTAAGGTCATCCCAAGTTTAAGGGACACAGAAAATTGAACGCAACACATGCACAATTCTAATGGAGGTGACTGCATATGTATTTACACACACACACACACACACACAGATATATATATATATATATATATATATATATAATACTTACTCCAGATTCCACTGGATTCATTGTATTATGCTTAGTCCAAACGCGGCCGAAGGTGGTAATTGAGTTTCTGATAGAAATGTTCCAAAATAATTAAAAGCCCACATAGACTTGCAAAGGCGCTGGAAATGCAGCTCTAGATCATCCCACACAAAACCAAAAACTATTCACACAACTTGGTAGCAAGCATAACCTCAAATCACACTAATAACTCGAGATTCTAAGGCACATACACTATTTTTTAAATTCGGATCTACAATGTTAATTCAAAGGATGCAAACTGGGTTGATCAATCAATACCCCATTAAATCGCATACCCTAGATATACTCAAAATCTAGTACACTGAGGGTACGACACCATACATTCATGATGTTTTTACCATTGGTATACCCAAAGCAAAAAAGGGGGGGGGGGGGGGTTATGCCTTGCACATCCGGTTTCAAATAAACACATCAACCACATTTCAATGAATAGGTAGAGGGTTATAAAAGATGAGAACTGGGTTTAGAGAAGTAACCATGAATTCCCATCTAAAAAAAAAACTGACATGCGGAGGATGTCCATTATAGATGGGGTTCACATAAAACAAAGATCCCATGCATTGAAGGTATCAATAACACAGATATTTGTTGCTTGGATAAGGAAAATGGGTGTAGTTCCTATCTTCAACCAAAACCGGAGGTATCACTGATCGCAGACCCCGCTGGGATAAATTAAACAGGCATACATTTTATGTTCACGCTAAGACTCAAAGCATTAATAATGTCGACCTCGCTGGGATAAAATAATCAGGAATAGATTCCAGCTTCATGCTAAGATGCAGAGCATCAGTAATTTCAAATCCAATTATGAATAAAGTGGATCCCATTTCTAAGCCAACATACAGAGGTTATGAATATAATGAATCTGGTTCAGATAAATAAAAAATGTTGATGCTATGGAAACCAAAAATAACTATACAGTACGGAATAGCATCATACAACCAATGCAGACTTAGTTTTATTTCCCACAAACTCCCAACTTTCATAGTGTTAGATCATACCTTAAAGCCGATAATGGTAAAAATGCCTGGAGAGGTTGGATCGTATAGCAGCTTCAAACCCTACACGTATCCAAATTACCAGACCCATTAGCCATGAAAGAACCTGGTTTTCAGAGTCTAGGGTTTTCCTTCCTCCCCCCCCAAATGTCGAGCTTCCTCCCTTTTTAAAGGCATAGAGAGCCCTCCTTTCAGGAAAATATTCCCCGCTAAGATACTTAACCGTTTGTATTTAATTTTCCCCTCCCTCTTACCTACCAAAGAGCCCAGGGTGCGCTGAACTTTTGACAGTCTGGTGAAAACTTAAGGCATTGGCATCACTTCTTGTTGCG
>LPNX010011725.1:204566-238902 GCA_001517045.1 Pseudotsuga menziesii | reverse complement strand
AAAAAAAAGGGGGGGGGGGGGGGGGGGCTTGCCTTGCACATCTGGTTTCAAATAAACACATCAGCCACATTTCAATGGAAAGGTAGAGGGTTATAAAAGATGAGAACTGGGTTCAGAGAAGTAACCATGGATTCCCATCTAAAAAAAAACCGACACGCGGAGGATGTCCATTATAGATGGGGTTCTGATAAAACAAAGATCCCATGCGTTGATGGTATCAATAACATAGATATTTGTTGCTTGGATAAGGAAAAGGGGTGTAGTTCCTATATTCAACCAAAACCAGAGGAATCATTGATCCTAGACCTCGCTGGGATAAATTAAATAGGCATACATTTTATCTTCACGCTAAGACGCAGAGAATTAATAATGCCAACCTCGCTGGGATAAAATAATCAAGTAATAATGCCAACCTCGCTGGGATAAAATAATCAAGCATAGATTCCATCTTCATGCTAAGACACAAAGCATCAGTAATTTCAGATCCAATTATGAATAAAGTGGATGCCATTTCTAAGCCAGCATACGGAGGTTATGAATATAATGAATCTAGTTCAGATAGAAAAAAAATGTTGACGCTATGGAAACCAAAAACAACTATACAGTCCGCAATAGCATCATACAACCAACGTAGACTTAGTTTTATTTCCCACAGATTCCCAACTTTCATAGTGTTAGATCGTACCTTAAAGCTGATAATGGTAAAAATTCTTGGAGAGGTTGGATCGTATAGCAGCTTCGATCCCTACGCCTATCCAAATTACTAGACCCATTAGCCATGAAAGCATGTGGTTTTCTGAGTCTAAGGTTTTCCTTTTTTTTTTTTTGCCCCCCCAGAATTCCGGGCTTCCTCCTTTTTAAAGGCGTAGAGACCCCTCCTTTTAGTAAGAGATTCCCCGCTAAGATACCTAACCGTTTGTATTTAATTTTCCCCTCCCTCTTACCTACCAAAGATCCCAGGGTCTGTTGACCTTTTGACAGTATGTAGAAAACTTAAGGCATTGTCAGCACTTCTTGTTGCAGGAATAATTCCCAAAATTTAAGACAGTAAATCCCACCACAATGCCATAGAGTAATTCGACTTATTTGAAGGCACGCATCCAACAAAACTAGCCTTCTTTTTATTCTTTTCTTTTTCTACCTTAAAATATATATATTTTATGCCCCGAATAGTATTTATAGGGAATTCCCTTTTGTATGCTTGTTATCAAGCCACTTACTTCTCGTATATATATAATGCTTGCCCTCTTTGTTATATTAATGAAAAATTAGAATCCCATAGTCAAAAACATTCTAATAAATGAATTGTTACAAAAGCGAATTGTTCACCTAATATATTAAGGGATATTATATATATAAATCATATATATATATATATATATATATATATATATATATTCCCATGTATATGTATATGTATATATCCTTATACATATGTACATATGATTGCCTTACATATATATATGCATGTGTTTAAATATATTGTTCTTACCATAGTTTTACCTTTACGCTACTATCATCATTTTTTCTTATGGTAGCTAGCTTATCTCCACTACCTCATCAAGATTGTAAGGATACTAGGTCGAAAGGTTCCCAATACCTCCTCCTAGTGGACTCGGCTATCTGAATCATGTCGCGTTCATGTCTTAAGTCCCCTAAGTCCAGTATTTAGGAAATTTCTTTACGTAACAAACAAGGTTCTGCTGGTGGGGCCTTGGCCTTGAGCTCCTCACTAGAGAATAAGTACACTGGTCATTCAAAGTTACAAGATATTTAAGGGCATAGAAGAGGGACATTACAAGTTGCAATTTATTGACAAATTTGCAAACAAAGTTTATTCATGGCTTGGAAAATCTACTAAAATACATGGATAATTGAAAGAACTAATGGAATCATTTCAAATCACTAAGTTGTAGATCTTACAAATTCATCAAATCAGGTGGCTCTCTAGAGGTAATTTCATGGAAAGACTTGTTAAACTCATGCCTGCTTTGCTAAAATATTGGGAGTTAGGGGAGAAAAAAATGTATTAGTTAGCAACAATATTCCTAGTACAAGTTTACATCCATTTACTTGTAGATGTGGTCATTGAGTTAAATAAGTTGAATCAAAAGTTTCAAGAGGATCATGTTGATATTACATCGATTGGCATTACTTTAGATGTTTCTATTAGCATTCTTTGCAAACAGTTTTTGGGAGGCATATTTGGGGCAGGAGTAGTGAACATATCCTCATTTTTAAGTAAAGCACAAGGAGGAAGTAATGAGTTTGCAGATAGAACAGGTATGGTACATTTACATCCATTGAGGTTTGAAAGTTTGCCAAAGATGCAAAAATCGGGGACATTAGATGATTGTATTCTTTTGGGAAAATTTTTTGTTATAAAGGTGATTGAATCTCTAGATAGGAGGTTCACAGATTTACCTATATTCAATGCTGCTAAGTTTTTCAGCCCTCGACATTATTATGAAGAAGTGAATGATAGAGACTCAAACAAAAATGTGGTTGCAATGTTTATGTGAAAAATTTAGTATTGAGAGTCCCCTATTGTAGATACTGCTAAATGTTTGGGTGAAATGGATGAATTCATTTGTACTATTTATAAATCTTACCCAAAAAAAATAGATGTTTGCCAACATGGGATCTTTGTGGAGATGAACCTAAATGGTTTGAAGGATTTCCTTATCTGATGCACTTATGGCAAGCTATTCTTGTTATTCCAGGAAGTATACTAGTGTGTGAAAGAGGATTTTCAAAATTAAATAGGATAAAAAATGATGATATATCAAGACTTTCATTGGAGACATTGGATATGCTAATATTTGTCTCTCTAGTGCACCTCATGATTTAAATGAGGTAGATTGAAATGGCATTTATGATGTATGGAAACAAATGAAAGCGTTAAAGCCTATTCCATTGGGATAAGTTCATGTTTTCAATGATGTAATCCCGAATGTTTTTGAAGAATATCAAATGAATGGAAGGAAAATATGTTTTCTTATTAATTTTTAATGGAATTGAAATGATATTTGTTTATTGATTAGTTTTAATGAAATTTTACAATGTTTGATATTTTAAAAGTTTAAATATTTGAAAAGACATTATTCCATTTTCACTAATTTTTTTGAAGGGTCAACTTAATTTTGAATTTTAAATTGAAGTGCAATTATTTTTATAACCTTTCATCCTAAAGGATTGGATAGTTTCATGCCCTTCCAAAAAAAATTAAGACTAGCCCTTCAAATTTGACCACTGTTGACAAGTATAATAAAGCTCATGTAACAGTGGTGGTACTTATATTCTATGCACAATCAAGGAGTGTCCCAGTTTTGGTATAAATACTTACAACTTCTATAGATTATCTCATGACGATCTCACTCTTTTCAAATTCAAATTGTGTACGAGTAACAATTAAACAATTGATGCAATGAACAAGTGGCAAGGGTGTTAAATTAGCCATGGAATACACGAAACCATAGCTAAAACTTTGGAATCATCGTGATAACATTGGGTTATGACAAAATAATTAAAATCGGTTGAAAACTAATTTCCACCTGCGAGACTCCTCCGGGGTATAATAATGTATATAATTAATATATTAAATCAAAATAATGTTTTAGTTATTTTTTCATACTAGATTCAATTAATAAAAAAAGTTTGTAGATAGGTAAATAATAATAATAATAATAATATATTTAATTAATTTATTAAATCAAAATCTTCATTGCTACATAATTATCTAACTAAAAATAATTGAATATCTATATATATATATATATATTAGAGAGTTATATTTCAACATATTTTAGCACTATAACTCTAACACTTGATTGGACATAATAAAAAAAAAATTCTTTAACGAGCTTCTCTTCCAAACATATATGGAATCTTGTCTCCATCATGACGTATCTTCACCCTTGCAAGGGTAAAAATATTCTTGATTCCGAAATATTCTAAATTCTCAAGTTTCCAAGAATCCCTTGTAAGGGTAAAAATCTTATTGATTCCGAAATATTCTAAATTCTCGAGTTTCCTAATTCTTGAAATTCAGTTTTCGAATTCCTCAAATTTCCAAGTTTCTGAATGATCAAAATTCTCAAATTCCCAAATTACTCATATAACAATCCATAGTGAGTCAAAACCTTCTTCGATTCCTTCTTTTCGTGAAGATCTTCCTCTCCAAAATAAGTATATTCTCCCTTTGGTTCATTATCAATTCCAAATTTTGTTTTCCTTTGTGTATAGTTTTCAAATTGTAAGGAAGTTTTATTATTTCTAAGGATTCTCTGAATTTCCTTTTGAAATAGTGGTCTTCTTTTGCAATGATTTTGGTGTCTTCTAGGCAAATTCAGAGAATCCTTAGAAATAATAAAACTTCCATACAATTTGAATATGGATGGTGGCCTCGAACTGAGCACAAGATGATCTATTCTGAATCGTAAAGAAAAGACAAATCCTCCTCATCTTGTTTCTTGACCTAGGTCTTAGTGATATTAACACTTTATTTTTAGACACTTAGGCTCTCCTGTTTGAATTAAGTTTTATACTATTTTAACTTACGACCTCATACCTATTCTTAAAAAAAATTAAAATATAAAAAATTTAAAGTTATATTAAATTTAAAACTAATGTTATAATTATAATTAACAAAATTTTTAAACAAATAACAATTTCATTTGAAATTTAATTTGAATATTAAAAAGGTTTAGTTTAATACTAAAACTAATTTGTATCAAAAAATTTAAACTCACTTAAACCATAATTAAATTAAATAATTAACCTTAATATTACTTTTAACATTATTTTCTTCTTAAAATTAAAAATTAAAATTTAATAGTTTAATAATCTAATAATTTAATAATTTAAAATTTTTAAATGTAAAACTAAAAATTGAATTTAAAACTTAATTAGCATTAAATAAAAATAAAACTATTTTAGAATTAAAACTATAGTGTAATTAAAGTTAAAACCATAATATTTTATTTAAAACTAAATTTAAAATCATAATTGAATTGATACTTAATCAAACTTGTAATTAATAAAATTTTAATTAACATTATAATTTTTTTTTAACAATTATATAAGATTATAAAAATTTACAAAATTAAAAATAATAACATTAATAATTTTAAAAAAAATTCTTGACCCAATTATTTGATTTTTTCAGGTTAAACCCTAGTTTTTCACAACAGCCGACCCTATCCCTTCCTTTCATCTCGACGTCTCTAGTATTTATCTCTTAGTTCTCATACTCTCCACATTTGACATCACGTCCTCATGATTAATCCTAATATGGATTCGAAACGTTGACCTAGTCAACTGATTACTGTGGTTTCTCCAACAGCATCCGAAAATAGATGCCATTCTTGGACACTATAAAACCAAGCAGTCTACCAATATCAACATAGAAAACACGCTTATGTGGATTCAACCGTATATTTTAGTGGCACAATATAAGAAAAAATTGATCTCAAACGATCAGCGTGGGGATCCCGCAGCTGTGAATGAGCAGGAAAGTCATTAAGGTACCATTCCACATTGTGTTTCATGTCATGTAAAACATAAGACATAACGCGTTGAAAAGTAGTGCCATTGTTCTTAAAACCAAAAGGTAACTTCTTATAGCCAAAGGTACCCCATGGGAAAATAAAAGTCATTTTATGTTAATCAGACGGGTGTATCTCTATCTGAGTCTAGCCAGAAAATTGATCCATAACTGAAAAGATGATGCTTCTAGCACAGTTATCAATGATTTGGTCAATGTACAGGGTGGGGAAATTGTCCTTCTGACAAGCATTATTGAGGTCCCAAAAATCAATAAAAAACCCTAATGGTTCCCTTTTTTTGTTTGTAAGGACAATATTAGACACCCATTCAGTCAAAGGTACAAGGTAAATAAGCCCATCCTTAAGAAGTTTCTCAACCTCTTCCTTAATGGCCGTTGCTTTCCATGGATGAACTTGTCATAGTTTTTGACGTACTGGTTTGGCGTCAAGGTAAGGCCTAATCTCATCAACAAAAATGGAAGGATCTATCCCTAGAATTTCTTCATATGTCTGAGCAAAAATATCGCTAAATTCTTTGAAAAGGGTTGTACAAGAGTTCAACTTTGAAGGGGAAGAATTTTGGCCTACATTGATGTTTTCTATGATACCAGGCTTCACCGATATATCGACTGGGATGGTATTGGTAATTTTGCTCAGATTACCCTCTGACTCAACATCATGGATGAGCATTGGTGACTGAGGATCAGCTACAATATTAGATGAAACCGTTGTTCCAAAATGGTCCTTTACCATACAGAAATTGGGAAGGAAGCTTGGATCGATTATGATTATCTTTACAAGGAATCTCGTGTAAAGACATGACTTCCATTATAGACTCATTAGAGGGAAGGGTATGCAAGATAACCAAGATATGGGGAGGAGGTTTATAGCCAATATTGTAGGTGATACATGTCTGAAGCCACCAACAGATGATCATTGATGGTGGGGTGACTAGTGGATTGAATAGCATGATACATTTCTTTGAAATGGATTAACGATGTCAAATCAATGATTGATTTCTCTTTATCTAGGGTGTTGTAGATCGAATATGAGATCATGTTTGCAGATGTAGTATGTGAATGAGGAGGTGAGGTATTCAAAGGAAAAAATCCCATGAGTGATAAGTCTTTCAAAATGCCAACTCCTATGTTCTGATACTGTGGAGCTGAAGAATTCAAGAGTGGAACATTGTTCGCGGAGTTGTAATTCGTTTCTAGAGAACATAAATCTAACTGGTCGATTGTGATAATCTTCCCTTGGAATGGGAACTAGACTACCCGAAATACGTGTGAAGCAACAACTTGCATTGCGTAGAACTAATTCCGACCTAGAAGTAGATTGTAATCTAGAGGAGTAATGTCATAGGTGAACTTAACTGATATTTAGATAAGATAAGAAACTTAATTGGGGAACTTAAAAACATAAGAGAACCATCCCACTCGTCACTAGTTAGTCACTTCCCTTGACACCATTGTTGCTTCCATTGTTCATGAACATGGTCAATTAGCTTAGATATATCACTATAGGGGAAGGGTGACAGAATATTAGTTAGTTGTAATTAGTAAGGAGGATGTTAAAGAATAAATATAACTAAAGAATGCATTTTCTTGTTGTTTAATAACCCTAGAACCAACTAACCAAGTAATCTGAGAAAGACGCATATTTTCATGGATTGGTTCAAATTTTAACCCATTGAGAGGGTTTATTTCCCCTAAACACATGCCCACATCCCATAACCCCCTCCCCCCTCGCACACCCTCAAGAACATCGTCTCGCAGATACAATCTGAGCCACAAATATATCAATATTATCCTTGATACATAGTGCAGCGTTTGACACAATAAATTTCTAGTGTATCCAATGAAAATCTCTAAAAATACCAATGCTGCATTAGCTTTTGGAATGGGGAATAACATGGATGGGAATGAATGTCTAAAATGAGAGAATTGAAAGGATGGGGAATTCCTACCAAAATGCCTAGAGAAAACCCCCAAAAAATTATAGGGATGATGGGTTGGGATGATAACACACACAAAAATAATAAGAATAAGAATAAGAATAAGTATTGTCACATGCCCCCATTTTTTAAAATAATGTTATCTTATTTTGATTTGATTCCAAGACATTATGTTAAATTTAATGCTAAGTTGAAACTGATGACTCAGCAGAGTCAATAGATGTGGAATATAATTTTGAATATTTTATTTTAAATAAATAAAAGTGGAGACAACAGCTTGGGAGAGTTGTTAAAAAGAGTTTTACTGGTCAAGTTGGTGGAGGGAACTAGGTGGAGAGCAAAAATACAAGTGGAAGCATCCTCAAACACTTCCTATGTTGCAGGTGGCAACCTCCCTACATTTGGGGTCATGATCCCCCAATAAAGTGGGATCAGAGTAGGTGGCTCAATTAATGACAACTAACCCAAAAGACCCAGGAAATCTTAATAAAAGTACCCAATGTAGAGAGCTGAGGCTACTCATTCTAGGAGAAGAATCATTCAGGTGAATGCACTTCAAGGAATTCATTGGGAAGGAAAATTTGGAGGAAGGTGTTTGAGGGGTAAAACTGCAGAAAGTTGATCTAGTACAACTTTGTAGTTGAAAGATCTTACTGCAGTATGCAAAGTTGGTATTAAGTCTCAGGACTAGTACTTTGTTGTTTTCTCCACCTAGTTCCAGCCAAGGAGACTAGAACAGGCTCAGGGGTCCTGAGAATTCGTTGTTTGAGCGCTCTCCAGGAGTTGGTAGGGAGGAACAACCTACCATTATTGTTGTCATCCGGCTTAAAAGACAGGTTCCATTATCTTTTAATTTCTGTGTTATAGTTTATATCTGTGGGTGAACAAATAATGAATGATTATATGTTATGCTGTAAATTGTTAAGTTGAAATCTCTTAGTTATTTCTAGGCTAAATATGTACTTTGATGAAAGATAAATCCTACCTTTGTTTTTCCCCATCTGGAGTAATCCAGATCATACTTTAGCACAGGTAGTGTATTTAAGTAAATGAAGTATGATAGTAATATGAATGAATAGAATACAAGTTATGTTTTCAGAGTATTGAAATGTTACTTTTCAGTAGATACTTGTTCTCTAGAAAGTTTATTTATTTGTTTTGTAGAGATGTTGTCAGAACTAGACTGTGTAATTAGAATATTAGAACAGAACAAGACTCATATTATTTATTGGCAGTGGTATGTTTAAGTATATAATTCATTTTCTACACAGTATCTACTTCTATAAACTGTATATTTATACTAAAAGAGAATAATTAGTATTATTAGATGAATGTTTATGTTTATCATCTAGGTTGAGAAAAGATGTAAAAATAGTACAGATAGTTATTTTTATCCCTTAGTACTAACTAATTTTTCCTGCAACTATCTGAACTAGGAACACGATAAATACTTCAGTATCCTTTTCTTAGTATTATTAATTAAAGGACACTAGTAACCTATGCTTAAGTTATTATTATTATGAAACTCTCCTTATACATTTATAGACAGTATAGATGTAAAGAATATTGAGTGGTAGGAAAGTTCTTATATTCTTTTAGTAAGTCTACAGAAACAATTGTATTGAATAACACAAATATTAAATACAGCTCTCAGTCATAATTATTATACAAATAAATACCAACATAAACTTAAGAAGAGATATTACACATAGATAATAATATTATAAATACACATATTATTATTATTATCATTAAACAGTGATGTTTAAAACCATTAATTCATAAAAACAAACTGAAGAAAACTGTGTAATAGTAATCAAATTTACAAGATAATAACACAAGAAATAATACTCTATAAAAATTAAAAAGTGAATAAACCCTAGCTCATATTCTGAGCATAATCTATAAGTATTTTTAAATACTATAGTAACTTAGGTTACACATAGGGTAGTTCTTTTAAAACTATTAACTAAAAATGTTATGCACAAAAATAAACTACAATACTGATTAACCTATATAAATGTATTTATAAGATAAACAGAGTTTTTCTTTTGATAATAGCATACATATATAGAAATAAATGTCAGGGTTAAAACCCTTAAAACTATTACATTACAAGTATCAAAATATTAAACCAAATTTATATCAAATATGTAATCATCAATAATGACTCTAATAATCTACTCACAGTCCTTTAAGGACAAATAGGATAAAATAGAAAAATAGTATAATTATTATAACAAGCATAGTATAAATCAAAATAAGGGTTTTTACAGGACAAACCCTAATCCATAACTTCAATCAAAACAAGTAAGATTTAAGTTACAGCTGTAAGTACCCGCCTTAAAATTTTAAGTATAAAACCCTTACAACGTACTCAACTAAGTTTAAAACTTCATTATATTCGAGAAGGGTAAAAACCCTAGAATTACACAGAGTATCGTATAAACTTTTTTCAACGAAAATGAGTTTACAACTGTACTGCCATTACAAAATTTACAAACTTGAACCCAACTGTGAAACCAAATCTTTGACTAAGTACAGTACACAATACAAATCGAGTCTACCCTAGCAAGGGTTTGGATTTAAGTATTTTCACAACAGCCTGTAAAAACATTAAAACAATAACATAACTCATGATGAGACAAGAGAGGGTTTTCCAAAACCCTGGGTGAGTCCAACGACCACCCTAACACTAACAGAGTGAGAATCCATCATTTGGACAATGGGGCTTACCTGAGTTTGAACCACGAGCCACGACCTTTGCAAGGGGCTGTCCTTTCCTCTTTGAACAAGCTTAACAGCGACGAGTACCTGTAAGCAAAGTAACAAAATACTGTTAAATAATTATACTAATATAAACCACGGTAACAGCATAATGAATTTGGAAATAAAGGTTTGAACCCGAGTTATTCAGTTACCTACTAGAAGAGAACAATGAGCAACCTCAACAAGCACTGTCACATACAGGCTTCGCCTTATTAAAAACTTAACAGCATGCAAGGGTATATCCCAACCAACGGTGAGCCACGAGAACAGTAACTAAATACTGAAGCACAACGGAAGCTACAAGACAGTGAAAGAAGATTGCACAGGCCGCGAGCTAAGGGTATCAAATCTCTCCACTATATTCAGAATAAGAACCTAGCCATGGACAACGGCTTTCAAACCATAAAATAGCAACACTTGCAGCAGTACATCAAGGCTCAAGACAACCAGAGCGAGGAAGAACAACGGTCGCCATGGAAAGGCCAAGCCGAACAGCCTCAAGGCTAGTGTAGACTATGGATAAACAATGATAAGGGTTAGGTCACAAGCAATGTTTTATATTCCCAACACATGGTCAGGAGATGGCCACGTGGTATCCAATAATCAAGCACATGGTGGGTCAAAGACTATGGTGCCTACGTAGAGCCAAAACCAATTATTAAATCATTGGAATGAGTTTTTAAAGCCATACTATAATCCCAATAATTTTCCATGACGTTGATAATAATTTGCACCATATCATTTGCTAATGTAAGTAGGTAAATTTTCAACATTATTGGACATGTTGATCCATCATGGTGACACTTAAACCTTTGTTAAAAATCCCGACAATCAACCTTGCATAAAACTCTTTTCCATTATAAACCATATGTTAATACAATATCGGAATTACAATTTGAATGGTGGCATAATTTCTTGTTAAACGATGTTGATATTATAATTTAGAAATGAATTCATGCATGTTTATTGATATATATGAAGATCAAATTTTCTTTACAATATATAAGAGATCTATGTGGTATTGGGAGAGTTTTTACTAACTGATAAAGAACTATAGTTTTTCTTTGTAATAAAACTATAATTATACTTGGTAAATTTCTTGCAATAACATTATCACGAGTCATAAGGTTATGAATGACATAGTGCATTAGTGCAAAGGATTATAAACTTTAATTTGAATGTGTTGTTATTTGTAAACCAAGTATATACTAAATCTCTATCAAACAATAGTTATGCATGCCTATGAGACTCACAAAATCTAACCACTCAATAATAACAGAACTTTGAAGTAATAACAAAACCTTATCGTAAGAGTATTGCTATGGAATTTTGCTACACAGTTCATAGCAACATTACGTTGATGAATTTCGAGGTACGACTGTAATAGGAAACTACTAAAAGATTCACCAGGACAATTTAGTAATAAGCAGTTATAAAAATAAGCAAGATAACTAAAATAGGAGTAAATCTTTTGAGTGCAAAAGTTATTAGAACATCAGGGTTTAATATGAAAATTAAGTATAGGTAAAACAATGACCTTATGAAGAAAGGCTTGATGGCTTGCAGCTTATATAATCAAATTGACACTGCCTAAGTTTATCAGACTATAGGTTTATTGCATAAGAGAATCTTGGGATAATTGTTACTCAATCAAGATATTGTACTAATACTTAAACGCTGATAAAAATGATCATTATAACATTACAAATTATATAGACAAAAGTGGGAACACTTTGTAACTGAGATTCTAAAGCTTAAAGTCGCAAACACACTTTACTATCATTACTTACTCCCAATCATGTATACTAGAAAAACTGAAGGAAGCCAATTGGTTTTACCTTACAGGAGCTGTCTAAAGTTTAGCAGCTTAATTACTAAGCTTTTTAAATTGCCAATAAATTATTGTTGACACTTTTAAAGATCTTTTAATATGTACTCATTTGATCATACCTGTAAACCTGTAAGAATCAGTATTCATCTACATTAGCACGATTGCTAAGTAAGCCCCGGATTCAAAAGTAGATTCCACCTACTTGACAGGAAAAGACTAATAAAAAAACTAAAGTAAAACAGCATGCAAGAAAACAATATTCTGATACAAAAATGAACTGTTAAATTATTATATTAGAGTTTAGTGAAACTATTTACTTAATTGTTCTCTTTTTATGCAAAACCGTTAGCTATTAGTAGAGCACAAGTTTAGCATTTATGGTTATTTAAAAAATTTAAATTTTTGTGAAAATTTGCGGTTCTGACATGTGGTATCAGAGCACAAGGTTCAAACACTAGGCCTTGATGCAGCCCAACTAGCTTTCATAAAACAATAAATTAAATTATTATGCTAACGTATTTTATTTTTAAAATGTTGTTCAACAGAGAATTGTCTTTTTCTAAAGTTTAACAAGAAGGTATGGAAAGGATGGAAGAGTATGCACAGGAGGAGTCTCCAGCTACAAAAACAGGAAATTTACCTAGAGATCCTATACCAGAGGATTTAACTACAACTTCCTCAGAGATGTTACAGACTGTAAAAGATTTTAAAAATTGAAATGGAGTCTGTAAAGCAAGAAAATGAAAGGATTCTGAGAGCTCAAGAAGAGATGAATCAAATCCTAATGGAAAAGTTTCAAACTGAATCAGAATCTGAAGATGCCAGTCATCAAAGAAAATCTAAAAAGATGAAGCATACAAAAACTAAAAGTAGTTCGTTGTCTTAAGTGTTTGGTGAATGACAAAGTTACCATACTACTAGTGACCGTAGTGATGATGATCTGTATGTCAAGAAGAGGAAATGCAAACCTTATGAGGAAATTTCAAGGGAATTCAAAAAAATAAAACCACCAACTTTTAATGAAGAGACTGAGAAAGGGGAGGAAACTGAGTCCTGGTTGTCCGGGATGAAGAAGTACTTCCAAATATATAATTATTCCAAGCAGTTAAAGGCTATAATGGCTATATATAATCTCCTAGGAAAGGCTGACATATGGTGGCAGGACTTGAAGAGAGTCAACGGTATAAAAGAGAAAGAAGTTAACTAGAGTACCTTTAAGAGGTATTTCAAAAAGAAATTCATGTCTGAGTAGTATTATGAGGAAATAACTAAAGAGTTTTATGAACTGAAGTTAGGTTCAATGATAATGAAGGATTTGAATAGCAAGTTCTTAAGACTACTTAGGTATGTACCCTACCTTGTAGACGAGAAACCAAAGGTTCAGCAATTCCTTAGCTGTCTACCTTATCATATTAAAGATAGAATTGAATATGATAACCCAAAGACCTTGGAGGAAGCTATGAGGGAGGCTAACGTTTGTTTTTAGCAGAATCAAAAGAAAGAAAGCTTGGCCAACTGGAAGGCTAAGAAAAATAACAATCAGTTTGAATCTAAGAAGAAGGATTTTGTGCCTAACAAAATTTTTAAGAACAATACGGAAAAAAACTATTCTAATGACAAGAATTTCCAAGGAAATAGGAATAGTACACCCAACAATCAGAATAATTTTAAAGGTAAATAAATTGCAAGTAATCATAGAAACTTTAACAAGAATTTTGAGTGTAAAGAGCCTGTCAAGTGCTAGGAATGTAATGGTCCGCACTATGCTTCAGTCTGTCCAAATTGGAAGAAGACTGTTAGCAACATTCATACCGTACAGGAGGAGATGACTGTTGGGGAACTAGCAAGGAGCATGCCCAAAATCAACGCAACCTTGGAGAACTGAAAAGCTGAATACCAAACTTCCATTGTGGAAGTAGAAGGTGTTTAGTAGTGAACTTGTTTTCTTAATTTTTATATTTGGATTGTTATTTTTATTTCAAGTTTGCTCATTTGCTTAAGTTTTCTTGTCTACTTCTTTTAGGAGATTTTTGGTTTTAAATGAAATCTTGAATTTTGCCTTTAGATTTTTGTTATTTTATGTTTCTTTAAGATTTGAAGGGATCCATAGGACTTATATTGATTAAGGATGTCACAAATATATTCTAAGAGCATAGTTTATCGCTTAAGTTTAATTCAAAATGGTTAAAATAGCGCCAAAATCAAATTCAAATGATTCTTGTAGCGTAACGATGAAAAATTAACACATCCACGCTACAAGAATATCGTGCACATTGAAATCACCGTTTTTTAAGCTGAATTTTCGCATGAGTTATGTTTCTAAGTGACTAATCGTATGTTTAAAGGGTGTTGATACGTGTTGCTCCAGTAATCATCATGAAAACAGGTGGAGTTCATGTCATGGAAGAGATCGTGGTAATTATCAGCTAGAACTCAGCATATCATGACAGATAGAGGCATGGACCAAGTTTGATGTGAGGGAAATTATTCCATACATACATTATGAAGCTGAAGACTTAGTGGAGCAATTACATTTGTCTAAAACTGGAAGTTACAGTTACATAGAAGAGTTGGGGTTTTCACAGTTACACAGAGGATTTAGGGCTTTCTCGTTGCGCCAGCTGGATAAAAATTGGACACCCGAAGACACTTATTTAGTTATATTACATAATTAGATAGCTCAATGAGTGATTTTAAACCTCTGCAGCCAGACCGGAATAAGGTATTCCACATTAACCTGATAATGGCTGCTAAATTGGGGCTTTCCCAGTAAAGTTGGTTTTGTTAAAATTGGTTAAGGAAAACATTAAAGTATGCTTTTAGCAAAACCCTCGTCGAAGAAATAGTAATGTAAGAGGTTTTTAGATGCTATAGCAAGTTGAAAATTGAAAAGTAGCAGTGCATTGAACCATTACCCTTTTGAAATCTGAAGATGTGATAGGGTGAAGATTTGTGTAGTTTGTGATGATCAAAATTTCAAAGATTTATTCGGTACCTATAATCAATGCAATCAATGAGCTGGGAAGGTGAATTCCATAAAGACCTAGTCTGATTAGGTGTTAAAGCTGACTGTTTTTGGTGCTAAAAGCAAATGGGAGTAGAAAATGAGCAGACATAAGATTGCTTTTATATCTCCTCATCTACTAGATAAACAATTCCCAGTTGATCTTAGAACCACAAGTTGATCTAAGGAGATGGCATCTCAGATCACTTGTGTAAAATATTTTCTGCACAGAGTTAGCTCATAAGTTGCATTTAAAGGAATTAAGGGTTAATTTTTGTACAAAACCACAATACACAGGTGTAGTCATACATTCTAGAGATGGTTTAGTATCTAAATGAACAACTTGGATGATAACTAATTTCAGCAGCAGTTTTATTGAGTTTGGGGCACTCTGTTGACCTAAATCACTCGAGCCTATGCAAAAGCTTGTCCTGCATTAAAAAGAAAACAAAAAACAGTTGAGGAAGATTGAAGAAAGATGATTAGCAAAACCTTAGAAGCTTGAGGAGAAAAAAGGAGCGGGTAGGTCATTGACAGGGCCCTGAAAGTACATATCATTCAGTCAGAGAAAACAAATGCGAAAAGTGGCAAAACTAGTAGGGTTGATCCCACGGAGTTGAAATGGATTGACCAATTCCCATGATGTGTAGAACTTTTCCAGAAGGCTAGGTGGCTAGATTTCTTCAAAAAGATCAATGGCTACAACACTGAGGTTTCTTGTAAATTTGCACAATGCTATAACCAGGACATAGTGGTTTTTGACACTCTAAAGTTTAAGTTGATAGTGGATCTAGTTGCTGAAGCTACAGGAGTTAGAAATGAAGGTGAAATGTGGTTCAAAACATTTCCTTTCACCTTGAATTCCCAAAGATACCTTTTACCAGACATTACCCCAGACTGGAGCAAAGGAATACTGATTCAAAATTTCAGAAATGAATGGGTGGAACCCATTAGAGACTTACAAAGTTACATCACCTATGAGGGAAGATATGCCTATGTCTTCAAATACCATTTTAGGTTTTTACAGCATTTGGTGGGTGAATCCAAAATGAGTCTTCCTTACTTCTTGTTTAAAAGTTTGCAGAAGATGTCAAGTAGGGTTAAGGGACATCAAGATCACACTACACAATCTATTTTCCATCATGGTTTGATCAAATTGATTATCAGAGCTGCTCTTCAAAAAGAAGGGAAGACATGGGATTATTTTCTTTTCTGGTCTGGTTTTCAAATCGAACAGGAAGAGTAGCAAACCAAAAAACATGTATACAAAGGGAAAACCCTACTTAGGAAACTAGGTCAAAAAATCAAGGTTGAATAAAAAAAGGATATTAAGCTTGAAGAAGTACCAGAGTCCTTTAAGGGAAACTATGAACCTCATCAGTCTTCAGCTGACAGCAAGGACAAAAGGTGATTGTTTACAAAAAATGAAGGTCAACCTATACTGAATAGGGTACCAGTAGAAACTATTAGTGAAGAGAAAAATGTTGCCACAGAGAAGAGTGCTGTAAAGGAAGAAAACATTCAGGCCCAGCAAAGGAGCCCCATCACTATCTTATCTGAGGATGAGGGATATCTTTTAGAAGAAGATGAATTTGCTGTCAAAACCGATTCTAGGGTTAACACATAAAGGGAAGGTTGTAGCCAAGAAGATGAAGTAAAGAGGTCAAAGAAAAAGAAGACCAAAGTGATAGCCATGGAGTTTACTACAATTAAACATCAAGGTAAAAGTTTGAAGATGTTGGGAGAGCTTGTCTCAACATGGAGACATAAAACTAGGCCAAAGAACAAGTTAAGGCTCAATATGAAAAAATTGTTAAATCCTAGATTAAATGCAAAAGAGGTAACAATACTTGATGATGATTCTTCAGATGAAAAACCAAAGATTGAGAAATAAGCAGTTCTTAAAACTCCAATTTCTCATCATGCAAAGGGGAAAAATCCATCAAAATCAGCAGAAGATGTTAGTCTCGCCGAGACTAAATTATCAGCAGTTTTTTTAGAGTTAAGAAATGAAATATTAAAAGAACAACAGAAAAAGGAGGTTGAAGTCTCTCATTCTGAAGACCAGCAATTGATAGAGGAAACAACACCAACTGAAGCAGTTAATCAGGAAAGCCCTATGGTCCATGGTGTGTCTTCAGATCCATTGCCAGATGATGAAGACATTTTAAGAAAACTAGATATTCCATGGCTACCCAATGATATGCAGGATACTACAGCAGGGAAGGTTTTCGATTCAGACAAGCAAAACTTACAGAGAACCATCAAACAATACAGACATCAAATGGATTTCATGTAGGAAGTGAATGATGGTTTGATCTTAGACAACAGAAGACTTAGGGAGGATTTGCAGGAATTAAATGACCATTATCAAGAGCTTACTACAGTGTCCAAGGAAGCCCTGAAGAGAAAGAGATGCACAGATTTGCAATGTGCAGAATTGAAGCAAACTGTCAAAGGCTTGTAGCAGCAGAATGAAGAAATTAAAGGAAGGTTAGCAGACATGGAAGTTGAGCAAAAGAGAGCAAAGAAGAAGGCTCAAGCTTTGGATGGAATAGCCTTACTAGCTGAGGCTGCAAAAGACCTTTGAGTTTGGTAGTTAGTCAGTTATGGTGATGTCTTTTGAGAAACACTTTAGTTAATGAGTTATTAGATATGCTTTTGAAGAAATATTTTATTTTGTAAATATAATCTCACTTTATCCCATCGATGAGTTAGTTAAGGGTAGTTAGGGTTTAGACCCTAATTGATTTTGTAAAAATAGTATTTAGATAGATGAGAAAGAGAGCAAAGGGTTGGATTATTTGGGAGGACTTTGGGAGGTCTGCCAGAATTATTGATGAGCTAAGTACATAACTCTTATAAGTATTTGTTGACAGAATTATGAAATATATGATCCTTTTCACCTTTCAGTTTGTATGTTGGCTTCATTTTTTAACTTGTTTAGTTGCTTAACTGATAAATTCATTGCTGGTCTATGTTTGTATGCTGGTAATGCTTATCTTTTATGAATGAACTTCAATATCATGTTCTGATTGGATTCTGGTGATTATATTATGCATCTCTGTCTTTCTTTGCTTATGATTCAGTTCCTATTTGTCTCATGAGTGTATTCCCTATTTGTCACCAAACTGTATAACCAAAAACAAAACCTATCAAAACCCTAAAACGTAGTTTTCTTTCATTGATATTTGATATTCTGTTGGCTTGTTTCTTTATAGCCTTGGAAACAATTTCTGGCACAAACATCTTTGGTGTTGTTACCGGGGAACGAAGTTGAAGACATATTTTCCCTGGGATACTTATCAGTTTTACTGGTTTTAAGAGGTGAACTTAAACCAGCACATTTTAAGGCTATTTTTCACCAGATTTGTCACAGTGGCTTCTAGAGGAGTGGGAACTAGGAACAGACCTACTTCACCATTGCAATTGGGTGTTACAGATCCTGAACAGATATTGAGGACAGCAAGAAAGATTAGAATATCTTAGTCATTAACCTGCCTATCTAACCCTAAACAGTTGGATGGTTCATTAGCTTCATCTGTGTCAAATAAAGAAGAAGAAACTTCTCCTTGGGTAAAACCAACAATTCCTGACAGTAGTTTCCAAATTTTTACCAATCCTCAATCCTTCATAAAAGCTAAAACTGCCTCTCCTGGTAAAATGCCTCTTTTTTAATTGAAAGTAGGAAAAAACCCCTTTCATCCAAGTTCTAGCCAAACTTATTCATCGTCAAAACCAGTCAGTCCAAAAATGGCAACCCAAAATCAGCCCATAGACATGATGGACCTGATGGTTGCAGCCAGATATGCACCATTGGTCTTGCCTCAGCCTTTACATGCACTGCCTATGGGTGACTATCAGAAATATTTGCCTAGATTCAATGGACAGGGGGAAGCTACAACTGAAGAACATTGGGAAGCTTTCCTTAGCTATGCTGATAACCAAAACAATGAGGCTAAGGATGTATGGATGAGAATCTTCATGAAAAGCCTTGATGGATATGTAAGGAAATGGTTTAGAGAGTTACCTGCTAACTCAATCACTATCATTGAAGAACTCTGTGATCTCTTCATGAGACAATGGGGTGATACCAAAGACCATACATACTATATAACTGAATTTGGAGCTCTCAGGAGGAAAAAGGATGAAACAATTGCAGACTTTTCAAAGAGGTTTAACAAGATGTACAATAGAATTCTTGTTGAAATAAATCCTACTGAAACCTCTGCTAAACTGACATATGCAAATGCTTTCGATCATGAATTCTCTTTATTACTGAGAGAAAGGAGACCTATTTCTTTGTTGAATATGCAGGATGCAGCTATGGGAGTAGAATCAAACATATTGGCTTCCAATAGACTAAAGAAGGAAACATCTCAGTAGCTGTATGATAGGAAAGGAAAGAAAGAAGCAGCTCCAGGAGGTTCATCTTCACTTTCTGCTGAAGGGAAAATTGATGAAATGGCTACGTTGGTAAAGATTTTGACTGCAAAACTGAACAAATTAGAGCTTGAGAAAAATTCCAGCAAGCCTACTCCAGAAGGTGAATGAAATCCTAATAATCAAAATCAGTTTAGAAGGAAATTTGCTCCTCATTTAATGCCTAGAGAACGCAGGAATAATGATATTCGGCAAGAAAGAAGAGAAAATGAGGACCAAAGAGTGCCACCCCCTCTTCAGAACAATGTGGCTGATGAGGAAGAAGTTGATGAAGAGCTGCTCTTTGAAGAGATTGAACAAGATATGAATCATTTTGGAGAAGGATTGTCTAGACGTTTCGTCACTGAGGAAGAATTTCTAAATGCAGAATACTATGATGCTGACATGTTTGAAACAGAGGATGATTCAAAGATGGAAACGACTATTGTAACTGCTGCTATCTGTCAGAATGATCTTAATAAGACTGTGAATTTGAGATCAGGTCCAAAACAGGTGGTACAAGTCCCAAAAAAGAAGGTAGTTGTCCCTGCTAAGCAATCATCTGATCCTGTGACTGAGAAGAGACAAGTTTTTGAGAACCCAAAGAAGACCACAGAGACTAAAGAGGTAAATAAATCTGTCCATAATTTCAGTTTGGAGAATGAATTAGGAAATTTAAATATTCCTGTACCTTTAACTGAATTGATAAAAAACCCTTCACATAAAGAATCAGTCCTTAAAATGCTTAATCCCACAAGCAATCAGCCCATTTCAGACACAGTAAATTTGCAAGAAGCAAACCCTAGAATTTTCATTAGATCAACCCTGGCTGAAAAGACTAAAAATGAAGCAGGTGCTTCACCTCCATTCTACATCACCCGGACAGTCCATCAACAGATGATTCATAATTGCTTGTTAGATTTGGGAGCCTCACCATTAGAGGAAATTTGGGGTCTAAAATGGGCCTTAGAAGGAAACGTGCCAAAATAAGTTTTTGTGAGTTGGAATTCAAGAACCAATAGAATTTCAATAAAATAAGTCAACCATAATGGTTGCATTGACATATTTGTCATTAAAAAAAACTACTTTTTTTGTTCGTATTTTTGACATATCTCATTGTGTTTTTATTCAAATTTCAATCGGGAGAGCTCGTTGGATGCGGAATTTGATTCTGCATCCAACGATTACCCACACTACATACTTTTGACGGACCCTGCTACCTCAAAAACAAAAAATACCTAAAAAAATGTGATGATGATGTCATCATCATGTTTTTTCAGGTATTTCTTGTTGTCGGGGTAGTGGGGTCCATAAAAAGTATGTAGTGTGGGTACTCATTGGATCCGGAATCAAATTCTGCATCCAACAAGCTCTCCTTATCAAAATTTGAGTAAAAACACAAGGATATATGTCGAAAATACGAACACAAAAAGTAGTTTTTTTCTTTCTTCCTCCAAAATTAATCAATATTATTTTATTATTTTAACTATTATTTTATTATTTTCCTTAGGAGGCCCATTTTAGACCCCAAAATTCCTCTAATGACAACTTAATGCCAAACGCTGTTATGGAAGCTTTAGGGCTGAGTATTACCAAACCCTACCATGATCTATATGCCTTTGATTCTCGAGCAGTGAAGTGTTTAGGGGTAATAAAGGACATGGTTGTCAGCTTGGCTCAGTTACCCATGAAAAGTGTGATCATGGATGTAGTGGTAGCTGATATTACACCGAATTTTGGGTTACTTCTCTCAAGGTCTTGGGCAAAGAAGGTTGGTGGAACCTTACAAATGGATTTATCATATGCTACTATACCTGTGTTTGGAGGAGAAAATAGAAGGCTGTATAGAGAACTTCAATTTGCCTACATTGTGACAGATGACAAGAACCCTACCAATCATCCACTATATGCTGTTGATAAAGACCTAGGAACTTGCATGTTACATTTCAGTGACAAAGAAAATACTGTTGGTTTGTTACAGGTTGAAAAGGAACATCCAGTAAAACACAGCAGAGAAGAAGAAGATGAACTGTGGCAATTATTCTTTGATGGATCTTCCTGTAAAGAGGGTGCTGGAGCTGGAGTTCTTCTTATATCCCCTGGAGGTGAAATGGTAAAGATGATGTGTAAATTGGAGTTTGTTACTACTAACAATACTACTGAATATGAAGCTTTGCTGTTAGGATTAAAAGCTGCTAAATATTTGGGCATTCAGCAGATTGCTGCATTTCACGACTCGGAATTAGTTGTTCAGCAGGTGAAGAACAACTATCAAGTGAAGCAGGGTTTGCTGAAAATTTATCGAAATGAGGTATGGGACATGCCTAAAAATTATTTTGTAGCTTTTAATATTACCCATATTCCAAGAGATCATAATCAGAATGCAAACTCACTGTCCTTGGCTGCTACACACTTTAGAATCCCTAATACCACTCAGTTGAGATATCCCATTGAAGTAAGGTACAGACCATCTGTACCTGATAATGTAAGGAAATGGAGAGTGTTTGAGGATGACATTGAGATTAAAAGATTTATAGAACTTACACATGAGTTTTCCAATTCCCTAATTGATCAAGAAGAGGGACATGTGGATGAGATTGCTGAAGATGAGATAGCTGGACATAAGATTATTGAACTAAAAAGCAACTTTATCCCAAAAGGTTTGGTACCTCTAGAAAGAATATTTACAAAGGATGATACACTTTCAAAGCCTGTTGTTCAGTCTTCAGAAGAGAATGTCATGGAGTGTAATATTAGTTCTGCAGAATATCCTAAAATGGTCAAAATTTCTAAATCACTTACAGCTGAACAAAGAAATAGGTATATCAAACTGTTGAAAGAGCATGTAGATTTTTTTTCCTGGTCCTATGAGGAATTGAGGACTTATGACATAGGAATCATACAGCATAAAGTTCCTTTAAAACCAAATGTCAAACCTTTTCATCAGAAATTAAGGAGGATTAACCCAGCCTTATTTCATGTTATTGAAAAGGAAGTAAAGAAGCTGTTAGATGCTAAGATCATGGTGCCTCTCAAGTATTCTTCATGGGTGGATAATTTGGTTCCTGTCAGAAAAAAGAATGGAGAAATTAGGTTGTGTGTTGACTTCAGAAATCTAAACAGATATTCATTAAAGGATAATTATCCTTTGCCTAAAATTGAGCAAGTATTGCAGCAAGTAGTTGGGGCACAGAGGATCTCTATTGTGGATGGTTTCTCAGGGTACAATCATATTTCTATGCATCCTGATGATAAGGAGAAAACAATTTTTACAACTCCTTGGGGAACTTTCATGTACGATAAGATGCCTTTTGGTCTGATGAACGCTAGAGCCACATTTCAGAGAGCAATGGATATTGCTTTTGTTGGAGAAAATGACAAGTTTGTGGTAATCTACTTGTATGATATTACTGTTTTCTCACAGTCAGATGATGAACATTTGAACCATTTGAAGAAAACTTTCCTAAAATGTAGAAAGTTTGGCTTGTCCTTAAATCCAAAGAAGTCACACTTTGCTGTATAGGATGGTAAATTGCTTGGTCATTTAGTGTCTGCTGATGGTATAAGGATTGATCCTGAAAGAGTAAAAGCTATATTGAAAATAAGTTTACCGAGGAGTAAAAAGGATGTCCAATCATTCATTGGTAAAATCAACTTTTTGCGTTGGTTTATACCAAACTTCACTAAAACTATCAAATAGATCACAGTCATGCTGAAAAAGGATCAAGAAGTCAAGTGGACCACCGAGGCAAAGAATGCATTTGAGAAGATTAAAATGGCTCTTACTGAAGCACCTGTATTAGTAAGTCTAGATTTTACCAAAGAATTCCTTACATTCTCATTTGCATCAGAGGATACAATAGCAGTTGTTTTTTTACAGAAGAATAAGGAAGGATTGGAGCAGCCTATTGCATTTTTCAGCAAAACTCTCATGGATTCCAAACTGAAGTATGGTATCTTAGAAAAGCAGGCTTATGCTCTGGTAAAGGCTTTAAAATTTTTCAGAATCTATGTTCTGCATTCTAAAGTTATTTCATTTGTACCTAATTCTACTGTAAAAGATGTGTTAACACAACCTAATAGTGAAGGGAAAAGAGGCAAGTGGATCGCTAAAATCATGGAGTATGATGTGGAGGTCAGACCTACCAAGATGGTCAAAGGACAGGGTTAAGAAAAGCTTCTGGCTGAATCAAATTGTCAAGCACTAGGATTGCATGTCATGGCTGAATAATTAGCTCAAAAGGAAGATCAAGCAGTACGGGAAAAAGAGAAGATCATGGACTATTATTCAGCGTCTACATGGTATGCAGACATAGTGTATTTTCTGTTGTTTTTACAATGTCCTGAGCATCTAGATAGGAAAGTACCTAGATCTTTAAAGCTTAAAGCTACTAAGTATTGTCTAGTGGAAGAACAGTTGTTCTGGAAGGACCCAGGTGGTATTCTACTCAGATGTTTGGATAAAGCTGAAATTGAAGGAGTGATTTCTGAATCTCATGAGGGTGCTTGTGGAGGTCACAAGCACTGGAAGACAACATCATACATGATTTTAAGAGCTGGATATTATTGGCCCTCTTTGTTTGTAGATGTTTATCAGTAGGTAAGAGCCTGTATCCCTTGTCAGAAGTTTGCTGGTAAACAAAAGTTGATGCCATTTCCCTTAAAACCTATTGCCGTAAGTGCTCCTTTCCAGCAATGGGGTCTGGATTTTATTGGGGAAATAAATCCAACTTCCTCAGGGAAACATAAGTGGATCCTAACTGCCACAGACTTCTTTACCAAATTGGTGGAATCCATCCCTACTAGGAATACCACAGACAAAGTCATCATGGAATTTATTGAGGAGAATATCCTGAGTAGGTTTGGTTGTCCTCAGAAATTGGTAACAGATAATGCAAAGGCTTTCAAGTCCAAGGCAATGGAGGCCTTTTGTGAAAAGAATGGTATTTTTCTGAAGCACTCAACTCCTTACTATCCCCAAGGTAATGGTTTTGTTAAATCCTCTAATAAAAACATCATCCAAAGTATTAAAAAGTTGCTGAAGCATAACAAAAGATAATGGGATTCAATGCTGAAATATGCATTATGGGTTGATAGGATAACAGTCAAACAAGTAATTGGAACTTCTCCTTTCCAGTTGGTTTATGGTATAGAGGCAGTTTCTCCTATTCAATTGGGAATCCTAGTGATAAAATTTATTCAGCATTCTCAGGAAGAGGCAAATGATATGCAAAGAAGGATTTATGAGATGATAGAGTTGCAACAGAACAAGGAGAAGGTGGAAGAAAGTGCACATTTGTACAGATTGAAGATTAAAAGCAGATTTGATAGGAACATCAAATAAAACACTTTCTCAGTTGGTGATATGGTTTTAAGGTGGGATGGAAGGAAAGAGCAAAAAGGGAAGCATGGTAAGTTTGATAACCTCTGGTTTGGCCCTTTCCTAGTGTCTAAGATTCTGGAGAATAACACTTTTGTCTTGCAGTCTTTGGAAGGTGAGGAATTGTCAAGTCCTGTCAATGGTCGATTCCTAAAGTGTTTCTACAGTCTTTGAAAAGATTTTCACTTTTCATTGTACATACCGGTGTGAGTGAAGCATAATAAAGACTCCATAACCCAATGGAAATTTTGCAGACAAGTAGGTAGCAGAATAAGAAGGCACTAGTCTACAGGTTCTTGAAGCCTCACAGGGAGGACTTCATCCCGTAGCTGGAGCCAAATGTTTAGTCATGAACTTGTTTTCTTAATTTTTAAATTTGGATTGTTATTTTTATTTCAAGTTTGCTCATTTGCTTAAGTTTGCTTGTCTACTTCTTTTAGGAAATTTTTGGTTTTAAATGAAATCTTGAATTTTGCCTTTAGATTTTTGTTATTTTATATTTCTTTAGGATTTGAAGGGATCCATAGGACTTATATTGATTAAGGATGTCACAAATATATTCTAAGAGCATAGTTTATCGCTTACGTTTAATTCAAAATGGAAAAAATGGTTAAAATAGAGCCAAAATCAAATTCAAATTATTCTAGTAGTGCAACGATGAAAAATTAACACATCGGCACTACAAGAATATCGCGCACATTGAAATCACTGTTTTTTAAGCTGAATTTTTGCATGAGTTCTATTTCTAAGTGACTAATCGCATGTTTAAAGGGTGTTGATATGTGTTGCTCCAGTAATCATCATGAAAACAGGTGGAGTTCGTGTCGTGGAAGACATCGTGGTAATTATCAGCTAGAACTCAGCATATCATGACAGATAGAGGCATAGACCGAGTTTGATGTGAGGGAAATTATTCCATACATACATTACAAAGCTGAAGAGTCAGTGGAGCGATTACATTTGCCTAAAAACCGGAAGTTATAGTTACATAGAAGAGTTGGGGTTTTCATAGTTACACAGAGGATTTAGGGCTTTCTCGTTGCGCCAGCTGGAGGCAAATTGGACACCTAAAGACACTTATATAGTTAGATTAGACAATCAGACAACTCAAGGAGTGATTTTAAACCTCTGCAGCCAGACCAGAATAAGGTATTCCGCGTTAACCTGATAATGGCTGCAAAATTGGGGCTTTCCCAGTAAAGTTGGTTTTGTTAAAATTGGTTAAGGAAAACATTAAAGTATGCTTTTAGCAAAACCCCCGTCGAAGAAATACTAATGTAAGTGGTTTTTAGATGCTGTAGCAAGTGGAAAATTGAAAAGTAGCAGTGCATTGAACCATTACCCTTTTGAAATATGAAGATGTGATAGGGTGAATATTTGTGTAGTTTGTGATGATCAAAATTTCAAAGATTTATTCGGTACCTGTAATCAATGTAATCAATGAGCTGGGCAGGTGAATTGCATAAAGACCTAGTCTGATTAGGTGTTAAAGCTAACTGTTTTTGGTGCTAAAGGAAAATGGGAGCAGAAAATGAGCAGACATAAGATTGCTTTTATATCTCCTCATCTACTAGATAAACACTTCCCAGTTGATCTTAGAACCACAAGTTGATCAAAGGATCTGGCATCTGAGATCACTCATGTAAAATATTTTCTGCACAGAGTTAGCTCATAAGTTGCATTTAAAGGAATTAAGGGTTACTTTTTGTACAAAACCACAATACACAGGTGTAGTCATACATTCTAGAGATGGTTTAGTATCTAAATGAATGGCTTGGATGATAACTAATTTTAGCAGCAGTTTTATTGAGGAGTTTTGGGCACTCTGTTGACCTAAATCACTCGAGCCTGTTGAAAAGCTTGTCCTACATTAAAAAGAAAACAAAAAACAGTTGAGGAATATTGAAGAAAGATGATTAGCAAAACCTTAGAATCTTGGGGAGAAACATGGAGTTGTTAGGTCATTGACAGGACCCTGAAAGTACATATTATTCAGTCAGAGAAAACAAATAGGAAAAAGTGGCAAAACTAATAGGGCTGAGCCCACAGAGTTGAAATGGATTGACCGATTCCCAGGATGTGCAGAACTTTTCCAGAAGGCTGGGTGGTTGGATTTCTTCAAAAATATCAATGGCTACAACACTGAGGTTTCTTGTAAATTTGCACAATGCTATAACCAGGACATAGTGGTTTTTTACACTCTAAAGTTTAAGTTGACAGTGGATCTAGTTGCTGAAGCTACAGGAGTTAGAAATGAAGGTGAAATGTGGTTCAAAAAATTGTTGTTCACCTTAATTCCCAAAGATACCTTTTACCAGACATTACCCCAGACTGGAGCAAAGGAATACTGATTCAAAATTTCAAAAACGAATGGGTGGAACCCATTAGAGTCTTACAAAGTTACATCACCTGTGAGGGAAGATATGCATATGTCTTCAAATACCATTTTAGGTTTTTATAGCATTTGGTGGGTGAATCCAAAATGAGTCTTCCTTACTTCTTATTTAAAAGTTTGCAGAAGATGTCAAGTAGGGTTAAGGGGCATCAGGATCACACTACACAATCTATTTTCCATCATGGTTTGATCAAATTGATTATCAGTGCTGCTCTTCAAAAAGAAGGGAAGACATGGGATTATTTTATTTTCTAGTCTAGTTTTCAAATCAAAGAGGAAGAGAAACAAACCAAAAAACATGTAGACAAAGGGAAAACCCTAGTTAGGAAACTAGGTCAAAAAATCAAGGTTGAAGACAAAAAGGATATTAATCTTGAAGAAGTACCAGATTCCTTTAAGGGAAACTATGAACCTCATCAGGCTTCAGCTAACAGCAAGGAAAAAAGCTCATTGTTTACAAGAAATAAAGGTTAGCCTGTACAGGATAGGGTAACAGCAGAAACTTTTAGTGAAGAGAAAAATGTTGCCATAGAGAAGAGTGTTGTAAAGGAAGAAAAAATTCAGGCCCAGCAAAGGAGCCCCATCACTATCTTATCTGAGGATGTGGGATATATTTTAGAAGAAGATGAATTTGCTGTCAAAACCAATTCTAGGGTTAACACATATAGGGAAGGCTGCAGCCAAGAAGATGAAACAAAGAGATCAAAGAAAAAGAAGACCAAAATGATAGCCATGGAGTTTGCTACAGTTAAACATCAAGGTAAAAGTTTGAAGATGTTGGGAGAGCTTGCCTCAACATGGAGACATAAAACTAGGCCAAAGAACAAGTTAAGGCTCAATATGAAAAATTTGTTAAATCCTAGATTAAATGCAAAAGAGGTAATAATACTTGATGATGATTCTTCAGATGAAAAACCAAAGATTGAGAAAGAAGTAGTTCTGAAAACTCCAGTTTCTCATCATGTAAAGGGGAAAAATCCATCAAAATCAGCAGAAGTTGTTAGACTCACCAAGACTAAATTCTCAGCAGTCTTTTTAGAGTTAAGAAATGAAATATTAAAAGAACAACAGAAAAAGGAGGTTGAAGTCTCTCATTCTGAAGACCAACAATTGATAGAGGAAGCAACGCCAACTGAAGCAGTTAATCAGGAAAGCCCTATGGTCCATGGTGTGTCTTCAGATCCATTTCCAGATGATGAAGACATTTTAAGAAAACTAGATATTCCATGGCTACCCAGTGATATGCAGGATACTACAGCAGGGAAGGTTTTTGATTCAGACAAGAAAAACCTACAGAGAACCATCAAACAATACAGACATCAAATGGATTTCATGGAGGAAGTGAATGATGGTTTGATCTTAGCAAACAGAAGACTCAGGGATGATTTGTAGGAATTAAATGACCATTATCAAGAGCTTACTATAGTGTCCAAGGAAGCCCTGAAGGGAAAGAGAGCCATAGATTTGCAATGTGCAGAATTGAAGCAAACTGTCAAAGGCTTGTAGCAGCAGAATGAAGAACTTAAAGGAAGGTTAGCAGACATGGAAGCTGAGTAAAAGAGAGAAAATATGAAGGCTCAAGCTTTGTATGGAATAGCTTTACTAGCTGAGGCTGCAAAAGACCTTTGAGTTTGGTAGTTAGTCAGTTATTGTGATGTCTTTTGAGAAACACTTCAGTTAGTGAGTTATTAGTTATGCTTTTGTGGAAATATTTTATTTTGTAAATATAATCTCACTTTATCCCATCGATGAGTTAGTCAAGGCCAGTTAGGGTTTAGACCCTAACTAATTTTGTAAAAACCGTATTTAGATAGATGAGAAAGAGAGCAAAGGGTTGGATTTTTTGGGAGGACTTCAGGAGGTCTACCAGACTTACTGATGAGCTAAGTACATAACTCTTATATGTATTTGTTGACAGAATTATGAAATATATGATCCTTTTCACCTTTCAGTTTGTATGTTGGCTTCATTTTTTAACTTGTTTAGTTGCTTAACTAATAAATTCATTGTTGGTCTATGTTTGTATGCCGGTAATGCTTATCTTTTATGAATGAACTTCAATATCATGTTCTGATTGGATTCTGGTGATTATATTGTGCATCTCTGTCTTTATTTGCTTATGATTCAGTTCCTGTTTGGCTCATGAGTGTATTCCCTATTTGTCACCAAACTGTATAACCAAAAACAAAACCTATCAAAACCCTAAAACCTAGTTTTCTTTCATTGATATTTGAGATTGTGTTGGCTTGTTTCTTTATAGCCTTGGAAACAATTTCTGGCACAAACATCTTTGGCGCCGTTGCCAGGGAATGAATTTGAAGACATATTTTCCCTGGGATACTTATCAGTTTTACTGGTTTTAAGAGGTGAACTTAAACCAACACATTTTAAGGCTATTTTTCACCAGATTTGTCATGGTGGATTCTAGAGGAGTGGGAACTAGGAACAGACCTACTTCACCATTACAATTGGGTGTTACAGATCCTGAACAGATATTGAGGACAGCAAGAAAGATTAGAATATCTCAGTCATTACCCTCCCTATCTGACCTTGAACAGATGGATGGTTCATTAGCTTCATCTGTGTCAAAGAAAGAAGAAGAAACTTCTCCTTGGGTAAAACCAACAATTCCTGACAGTAGTTTCCAAATTTTTACCAATCCTCAATCCTTCATAAAAGCTAAAACTACCTCTCCTGGTAAAATGCCTCTTTTTCAATTGAAAGTAGGAAAAAACCCCTTTAGGCGAAGTTCTAGCCAAACTTCTTCATCATCAAAATCAGTTAGTCCAAAAATGGCAGCCCAAAATCAGCCCATAGACATGATGGACCTAATGGTTGTAGCCAGATATGCACCACTGCTCTTGCCCAAGCCTTTACATGCACTGCCTGGAGGTGACTATGAAAAAATATTTGCCTAGATTCAACGAACAGGGGGAAACTACAGCTGAAGAACATTGGGAAGCTTTCCTTAGCTATGCTGATAACCAAAACATTGAGGCTAAGGATGTATGGATGAGAATGTTTGTGAAAATCCTTGATGGAGATGTAAGGAAAGGGTTTAGAGAGTTACCTGCTAACTCAATCACTATCATTGAAGATCTCCATGATCTCTTCATGAGATAATGGGGTGATACAAAAGACCATACATACTATATAACTGAATTTGGAGCTCTCAGGAGGAAAAAGGATGAACCATTTGCAGACTTTTCAAAGAGGTTTAACAAGATGTACAGTAGAATTACTGCTGAAATAAAGCCTACTAAAACCTCTGCTAAATTGACATATGCAAATGCTTTCGATCATGAATTCTCTTTATTACTAAGAGAAAGGAGACATTTTTCTTTGTTGAATATGCAGGATGCAGCTCTGGAAGTAGAATCAAACATATTGGCTTCCAATAGACTAAAGAAGGAAACATCTCAGCAGCTGTATGACAGGAAAGGAAAGAAAGAAGCAGCTCCAGGAGGTTCATCTTCACTTTCTGTTGAAGGAAAAATTGATGAAATGGCTAAGTTGGTGAAGATTCTGACTGCAAAACTGAACAAATTAGAGATTGAGAAAAATTCCAGCAAGCTTGCTCCAGAAGGTGAATGAAATCCTAATAATGAGAATCATTTTAGAAGGCAATTTGCTCCCCGTTTCATGCCTAGAGAACACAGGAATAATGATATTCAGCGAGAAAGAAGAGAAAATGAGGACCAAAGAGTGCCACCCCCTCTTCAGAACAATGTGGCTGATGAGGAAGAAGTTGATGAAGAGATGCTCTTTGAAGAGGCTGACCAAGATATGAATCATTTTGGAGAAGGATTGTCTAGAGGTTTCGTCACTAAGGAAGAATTTATAAATGCAGAATACTATGATGCTGACATGTTCGAAACAGAGGATGATTCAGAGATGGAAAAGACTGCTGTAACTACTGTTGTCTGTCAGAATGAGCTTAAGAAGACTGTGAATTTGAGATCAGGTCCAAAACAGGTGGTACAAGTCCCAAAAAAGAAGGCAGTTGTCCCTACTAAGCAATCGTCTGATCATGTGACTAAGAAGAGACAAGTTTCCGAGAAACCTAAGAAGACCACAGAGACTGAAGAGGTAAATAAAATTGTCTAGAATTTTAGTTTGAAGAGGGAATTAGGAAAGTTAAAGATTCCTGTACCTTTAACTGAATTGATAAAAAACCCTTCATATAAAGAATCATTCCTTAAAATGCTTAATCCCACAAGCAATCAGCCCATTTCAAACACAGTATATTTGCAAGAAGAAAACCCCAGAATTTTCATTGGATCAGCCCTGGCTGAAAATACTAAAAATGAAGCAGGTGCTTCACCTCCATTCTACATCACCCTGATAGTCCATGAACAGATGATTCATAATTGCTTGTTAGATTCAGGAGCCTCACACAACTTAATGCCAAAGGCTGTTATGGAATCTTTAGGGATGAGTATTGCCAAACCCTACCATGATCTATATGCCTTTGATTCACGAGTAGTGAAGTGTTTAGGGGTAATAAAGGACATGGTTGTCAGCTTGGCTCAGTTACCCATGAAAAGTGTGATCATGGATGTAGTGGTAGATGATATTACACCGAAGTTTAGGTTACTTCTCTCAAGGTATTGGGCAAAGAAGGTTGGTGGGACCTTACAAATGGATTTATCATATGCTACTATACCTGTGTTTAGAGGAGAAAATAGAAGGTTGTATAGAGAGCTTCAGTTTTCCTACATTGTGATAGATGACAAGAACCCTACCAATCATCCACTATATGCTGTTGACAAAGACCTAGGAACTTGCATGTTACATTTCAGTGATGAAGACAATACTGCTGGTTTGTTACGGGTTGAAAAGGAACAACCAGTAAAACACAACAAAGAAGAAGAAGATGAACTGTGGCAATTATTCTTCGATGGATCTTTTTGTTTAGAGGGTGCTGGAGCTGGAGTTCTTCTTATATCCCCTGGAGGTGAAACAGTAAAGCTGATGTATAAATTGGAGTTTGTTACTACTAACAATACTACTAAATATGAAGCTTTGTTGTTAGGATTAAAAGCTGCTAAAGATTTGGGCATTCAGTAGATTGTTGCATTTGGCGACTCCGAATTAGTTGTTCAGCAGGTGAAGAGAAACTATCAAGTGATGCAGAGTTTGCTGAAAATTTATCGAAATGAGGTATGGGACATGCTTGAAAATTATTTTGTAGCTTTAAATATTACCCATATTCCAAGAGATCATAATCAGACTACAGACTCATTGGCCTTGGTTGCTACACACTTTAGAATCCCCAAGACCACTCAGTTGAGATATCCCATTGAAGTAAGGTATAGACCATTTGTACTTGATAATGTAAGGTAGTGGAGAGTGTTTGAGGATGACATTGAGATTAAAATATTTCTAGAACTTACACATGAGTTTTCCAATTCCCTGATTGATCAATAAGAAGATGAAGAAGAGGGACAGGTGGATGAGATTGCTGAAGATGAGATAGCTGGACATAAGATTATTGAACTAAAAAGAAACTTCATCCCAAAAGGTTTGGTACCTCTGGAAAGAATATTTACAAAGGATGATACACTTTCAAAGCCTGTTGTTCATTCTTCAGAAGAGAATGTCATGGAGTGTAATATTGGTTCTGCAGAATATCCTAAAATGGTCAAAATTTCTAAATCACTTACAGCTGAACAAAGAAATAGGTATATCAAACTATTGAAAGAGCATGTAGATTTTTTTGCCTGGTCCTATGAGGAATTGAGGACTTATGACATAGGAATCATACAGCATAAAGTTCCTTTAAAACCAAATGTCAAACCTTTTCGTCAGAAATTAAGGAGGATTAACCCAGCCTTATTTCCTGTTATTGAAAAGGAAGTAAAGAAGCTGTTAGATGCCAAGATCATAGTGCCTCTTAGGTATTCTTCATGGGTGGCTAATTTGGTTCCTGTCAAAAAAAAGAATGCATAAATTAGGTTGTGTGTTGACTTCAGAAATCTAAACAGATATTCATTAAAGGATAATTATCCTTTGCCTAAAATTGAGCAAGTATTGTAGCAGTAGTTGGGGCACAGAGGATCTCTATGGTGGATGGTTTCTCAGGGTACAATCAGATTGCTATGCATCCTGATGATAAGGATAAAACAAATTTTACAACTCCTTGGGGAACTTTCATGTATGATAAGATGCCTTTTTGTCTGATGAACGCTGAAGCTACATTTCAGAGAGCAATGAATATTGCTTTTGTTGGAGAAAAGGACAAGTTTGTGGTAATCTACTTGGATGATATTACTGTTTTCTTACAGTCAGATGATGAACATTTGAAGCATTTGAAGAAAACTTTCCTGAAATGTAGAAATTCTGGCTTGTCCTTAAATCCAAAGAAGTCACACTTTGCTGTACAGGAAGGTAAATTGCTTGGTCATTTAGTGTCTGCTGATGGTATAAGGATTGATCCTGAAAGAGTAAAAGCTATATTGAAAATAAGTTTACCAAGGAGTAAAAAGGATGTCCAATCATTCATTGGTAAAATCAACTTTTTGCGTAAGTTTATACCAAACTTCGCTGAAACTATCAAACAGATCACAGTCATGCTGAAAAAGGATCAAGAAGTCAAGTGGATCACCAAGGCAAAGAATGCATTTGAGAAGATTAAAAGGGTGAATCCACGGACCTGGGTAACACTTTTTGGCAAGCGAATTTCAGCAAAAACAGAAAAACGCACCTCGGTCGAGGTCTTGTTAAGCCCTCGACCGAGGTCTTAATATCTCAGTCGAGGGCTTGTTAAGCCCTCAACCGAGGTATATAGATACCTCGGTCGAGGTATTTAAATACCTCGACCGAAGTATTGCGGGCTTTACAAACCCTCGGTCGAGGTATTTAAATACCTCGACCGAGGTATTTAAATACCTCGGTCGAGGTTCATACCTCGGTCGAGGGCTTAAAAAAACAGACTTAGCCCTCATTCAAACAAATGGAAAATTTCTTGTTCCTTGCAGAGGTGTAAAACCTACCAAACCTAGCACATAACTGAGCGGAGTTGATACCGTT